>LBNU01019135.1:0-24200 GCA_014162995.1 Artemisia annua
CCAATCCTAATCTTTCAAAACAATTTGAAAATCTCATGAAAAGCAAATTTGAAATGTCCATGATGGGGGAACTAAAATTCTTTCTTGGTTTACAAGTACATCAGTCCCCTAGTGGTATTTTTATCAATCAAGCTAAATATACAATTGAGATTTTAAAGAAACATGGCATGGAAGATTGTGACTCTATTGGTACTCCAATGGTCACTTCACCAAAAATTGGTGCTGATTTATTCGGGAAACCCATAGATCCGAAGAAATATCAGAGTATGATTGGTTCTCTCATGTACTTAACTGCTAGTCGACCAGATATTCAATTTGCTGTTTGTCTCTTAGCACGGTTTCAGGCAAAGCCTACCGAACTTCACCTCAAAGAGGTTAAACGGATCTTTCGGTATCTTCGAAGAACCATTAACATGGGACTTTGGTATCCGAAGGATTCGGGGTTTAATCTAACTGCATTTTCAGATGCCGACCATGCAGGTGATCAAGTTACAGCAAAAAGTACATCAGGCGGAGCACAATTTTTGAGTGAAAAACTGGTCAGCTAGTCGTCTAAGAAACAGGATTGCACCGCTCTGTCAACCGCGGAAGCCGAGTATGTGTCTCTATCTGCGTGTTGTGCCCAAGTACTTTGGATGCGGACACAGCTCACAGATTATGGCTTTACTTTCGACAGAATACCTATGTATTGTGACTCGAAAAGTGCCATAGCCATCTCGTGCAACCCCGTGCATCATTCTAAGACGGAGCATATTAGAGTCCGCTACAACTTCATAAAAGAGCACGTAGAATAGGGTACTGTTGAAATTCATTTCGTTAAGACGGATTACCAACTTGCCGATCTATTTACTAAAGCCCTTCCAAAAGAAAGGTTTGACGAATTAGTTCGACGAATTGGCATGCAAAGCCTAACCCCTGAGGAGTTAGAACGTCTTCTCGAATCCTCTTGAAAAACTTTTTCAAAACCGCTTCGCTGTAAATATTTTTGAAAAAACAAAATACAAAATTTGAAAAACCAACAAAAACAAAATAAAAAATAGAAAATTTTCAAAAACACAAAAACAATATAAAATTCAAAAATCCAAAAATATTCTTCTCACGACAGTCTGTGTAAGCTCTTTCGAGGGTATCCGATTAGGAACGGCCATGGTGAGGGTTGGAGAAAGTCTTCACAATATGCTGTTGACGATCTCTAATTTCAAACCTGTAAGTACCGGATGATTTATTACTAACAAGTTTATGCAGGTACAACCACCACACACTAGTTTCCACATGCTCATACATACATCTCAACGTCAATGGAAAGTTCTCACAAAGATCAAAGGTTAGCAACAGTCAAAGAAAGATTCTACGCCAATGGAAAGTTCTCACAAAGATCAAATGACTGTAATCCGCAACAAAGCTCGTCTCGTGGCTAAAGGATATCCGCAAGAAGAAGGAATAGATTTCGAAGAATCATTCACGCCCGTTGCTAGACTTGAAGCAGTCAGGATCTTCTTAGCTTATGCCGCTCACAAAAACCTCACCGTCTATCAGATGGACATTAAGACTGCGTTCTTGAATGGAACTTTGAAAGAGGAAGTGTATGTGACGCAGCTAGAGGGATTCGTCGACAAAGAACATCCAGACTATGTCTACAGGCTTAAGAAAGCCATTTATGGTTTGAAACAGGCTCCAAGGGCGTGGTATGACGAACTGTCTTCTTTCTTGCTGAAAAACAATTTCACCACAGGAACGGTTGATAAAACTTTGTTTACTAAAAAACACAAAGATGACATCTTAATTGTTCAAATTTATGTCGATGACATCATCTTTGGATCAACCAATCCTAATCTTTCAAAACAATTTGAAAATCTCATGAAAAGCAAATTTGAAATGTCCATGATGGGGGAACTAAAATTCTTTCTTGGTTTACAAGTACATCAGTCCCCTAGTGGTATTTTTATCAATCAAGCTAAATATACAATTGAGATTTTAAAGAAACATGGCATG
Organism: Artemisia annua; assembly: GCA_014162995.1. Lineage (NCBI taxonomy): Eukaryota > Viridiplantae > Streptophyta > Magnoliopsida > Asterales > Asteraceae > Artemisia > Artemisia annua. The sequence continues at coordinate 1,993 of LBNU01019135.1, forward strand.
GAAGATTGTGACTCTGTTGGTACTCCAATGGTCACTTCACCGAAAATTGGTGCTGATTTATTCGGGAAACCCATAGATCCGAAGAAATATCGGAGTATGATTGGTTCTCTCATGTACTTAACTGCTAGTCGACCAGATATTCAATTTGCTGTTTGTCTCTTAGCACGGTTTCAGGCAAAGCCTACCGAACTTCACCTCAAAGAGGTTAAACGGATCTTTCGGTATCTTCGAAGAACCATTAACATGGGACTTTGGTATCCGAAGGATTCGGGGTTTAATCTAACAGCATTTTCAGATGCCGACCATGCAGGTGATCAAGTTACAGCAAAAAGTACATCAGGCGGAGCACAATTTTTGGGTGAAAAACTGGTCAGCTGGTCGTCTAAGAAACAGGATTGCACTACACTGTCAACCGCGGAAGCCGAGTATGTGTCTCTATCTGCGTGTTGTGCCCAAGTTCTTTGGATGCGGACACAGCTCACAGATTATGGTTTTCATTTCGACCGCATACCTATGTATTGTGACTCGAAAAGTGCCATAGCCATCTCGTGCAACCCCGTGCATCATTCTAAGACGAAGCATATTAGAGTCCGCTACCACTTCATAAAAGAGCACGTAGAAGAGGGTACAGTTGAAATTCATTTCGTGAAGACGGATTACCAACTTGCCGATCTATTTACTAAAGCCCTTCCAAAAGAAAGGTTTGACGAATTAGTTCGACGAATTGGCATGCGAAGCCTAACCCCTGAGGAGTTAGAACGTCTTCTCGAATCTTCTTGAAAAACATTTTCAAAACCGCTTCGCTGTAAATATTTTTGAAAAAAGAAAATACAAAATTTGAAAAACCAACAAAAACAAAATAAAAAATAGAAAATTTTCAAAAACACAAAAACAATATAAAATCTAAAAATCCAAAAATATTCTTCTCACGACATGTCTCTCGTATAATCGATATTATGTACGTTTCTAGAAATGCCTTTCAAAAATGACACGGATATGTACATATGCTTGAGCGAGAGTTCATTTAAATGTTTTCTAAAACATGTCGTTTCTCTAAATTTTTCTTCACAATGGCTTTCGTATACTTCAGTACGAAACCCGAGCTTAATTGATGACTTCTTAGTATTTCAACTAAGAACTCGTTTTTCAAAGAAAGGAAAGTGCTTAATTAAAAACAAAGGTTTCAAAAACTTTTTAAGCACTTAGCCTCAAAACAAAATGACTTGTGTACATTTCAGTACATAACTCGTATTTCAAAGAAAAAACTCCCTCTAAATCCATTAAAATTGATTTTAAACTTTATGTTTAAACAATATGCTTTCTTTGAGGGGGAGTATAAAAATCAAAAAGAAAATGTTCCAATTTCATGCGAAAAAGTCCGTCTTTCTCTCCAAATGCTTTTATTTAATCAGTTGATATCAAAAATATCACGGTATGCTATTTTTGAGGGGGAGAAGACGTGATTAAATGTGATCAAAAATGTTCAAAAGTTGTGGCAGAATCTCGAGCTCGTAAGTAAAGACATAAAAGTCTTATACTAGACTCAGAATTGACTCTCGAATTGACGAAACAAAATGTTAGTATTCGAAAGGATTTATCCAAGTAGAAAAGTACCATTTCGAGAAACTCTTAATTAGATGTTTACCATGACGGGTCTAACTTCCTTTTTAGGAATGTTAACAACATCAAGTTAGTTATTAGGGCTAGTTGTCACCTAAAAGCTGATAATGGATCCCTTTAACTAAGCAACGTAAACGTGTCCCTCGGGTATATGTCTATTAAGAGTGGATCAATTCAAAAAGTGCCAACTCTACCCAACATGTGCAAATTTATCTTAACATATCATGAGCACATGTGAAGGGGGAGTATTTCAAAAGTGCAAAACTCTCAATGTGTTAACAAAAATGTGTTTTATGATCATAAACACTTTGAGAGATTTTCAAGCAAATGGTTTATGGCAACAATAGGATAGTCATGGTGATATAAGGTGACTAAGGTTAGGAAAAACCGTCCTATGATCCGCCAGAACCGGAGGGATCTACCCAAGGACAATTCCAATAGATAGAATTAGAAGTCCTTAGGTATGATTAAAAGAAGGAGTAAAGAATGAAAGGGAAAGAAGGGGTTGAAGAATTAAAAAGAAATGAAATGAGAAAGGGTGAAAAGAAATGAGCCCTCCATATATTCAACCATAGGTCAGACACCGGGTTCAATTCATTTGCTACTGATTGTTACTAAGGTGACATCGGTATTGAAGACAAGACGTCATGGACCCAGTGACGCACTGCACTTAAACCTTCTAGCCACTCGGGTATCTCTCAAAAGATACTTGTTTCATTCTCACGGAGAACCCTGCATAATCTATTGACCACTCATTCCGAGTGTGTTGATATTGAAAAGGAGGTACTCTGCTCCATTCCTCCGATGACTAAATGTGCACTTATTGAGTCTAGAGCCAAGAGATTCATCAAAAGATCTCATAGGAACACACGATATTATTACACTGGTTGTTCTACATCAATGGACGCCAGATGTAAACTTTAGAGTCCTACGCAGGTCTTAGCAATCTGCCAGAACGTTTATGAGAGAATTTACTTATGTACTTCTCAATGATTGAACGGAAACTCCTGCCAGGGTCAACATCAAACAGCCCTGACAGCAGGTCACTTCGGTAATCTCTTGTGGGTTACGCTTAGTGTTTCGGTGGATTCCAAACGGTCTACAGTCGTGGGGTGATCTCCAGCGACTCACCTAATCGTGGGTGTACTTCGGTATGTCTGTGTAAGCTCTTTCGAGGGTATCCGATTAGGAACGGCCATGGTAAGGGTTGGAGAAAGTCTTCACAATATGCTGTTGACGATCTCTAATTCCGAACCTGTAAGTACCGGATGTTTTATTGCTAACTGTTTTATGCAGGTACAACCACCACACTAGTTTCCACATGCTCATACATACATCTCAAAGTCAATGGAAAGTTCTCACTAAGATCAAAGGAAAGCAACAGTCAAAGAAAGATTCTACGCCAAAAAGAAGAATCTACAAAGTAAAGTGATAAAGATCAATGTGAAAGAACAGCGACAACAAATGTACGTATGGCAAAGACTAAAGATGTATGAGCATGTTGGAAAGGCGATCAACCTACATAGACGAAGCAGTGACAAAAGGCAGATGAACGATCACAACAACAAAGAACAAAGAAAATTCATAATACAAAGATCACAAAGCATGAAGGAACAAAGAACGATGAACAAAGAATTATAACTTATCTAATGACTTCTAAAGACGTCAAGAACAATGAATGCTAAAGTTTAAAGACTAAGATGAAGACGTCACACAACCTTCAATGACCAACACTTAGGGGGAGATTGTTAGCATTGTATTTTTATATTATGAAGTGTCGGTCATTATATTCTTGAATCGTGTAATAGGTTGCGTTAGAAAGTGTTTTAGGAAGTTATATGTTCATTTATCAATTACTAGAAAGTCTAAGGGCCAAATATGTAAAAGATCAAAAGCCCTAGACTTCACACCTATATAAAGAATTGTATAACCTCACTTTGAGGTTGGTTGATCATTTTGGAATACACATAGATTATATTTTACACATAGTGATCCTCCCATCTCTCTCTCTCTCTTCATCTCACTTTCTCTCTCTAAGATTTGGTGAATATGGTCGTGATTTAGGTTGTATACATGGTCCTACAAATACTCTACCTTTTTCCATTTTCATTTGAAGCAAGTTATTGTATTTCCCCTTATGAGTTGATTTTAACTAAGATAAATTCTGTTGGGGTTATTTTTTGAATTAATTCCAAGGAGGTTACTTTATTTTGCAGAGATTTTGGTATTTGCACATTAACTATTCGATGAAATGCTACTATAATTGATTTATATATTGAAGTAATCTGTTAATTTTATTACACTCACACATGATGTTCATCGACCGGTGTTTAGGTGCCTATTGTGATGCATGATGAAAGTGATCAAGCAAAGGCTTGGACTCAAATTCCTTTGAAAGCACTGTATACCTGTTGTTACAGCTTGGCCAGTAAACAAAAGAATGTATGCGATACTTTTTTTTGTGGAACTGATGTGCGATACTTCTTTCAAGTGAGCCTTTTCATCATATTTTGGAACTTTACCTTTCTCATGTGTTTTTTTATTTTCTTTTTTTGTTTCTTTAGGTATGGGAAACTACAAGGCCTAGATAAGCAAGAAAGTGCAGATAAATAAGGAAACGAACATGTTCACAAATGGTGACAAAGTTATGATATCCATCCCACCAGTTGGTGAGAGTTCGGAAATGTGTGCTCAAGTAGTTGTTGCGTACTTAAAAGAACAAGTAAGAGTGATCCATTTTATACAACTTGCAATTTTCTATTTGTCGTCGAGCTGAAATAGTTGTTGCACACTTCATATATATGTTTAAACTACATTTCGAATGGTATGCAATATACTTCATTCTGGTCTAAATTATTTGGGATGAGGTTTTGCAGCCTTTGATGATTGCGTCAGTCCCTAATATCATTGACTGGCTCTGTATATCAAGTAAGCTCTTCTCTAGGAAGCACGGACACTCCAGAAAACTCGGAGTGGCAGTGTCGGACACGTGTCGGACACGGACACGGCTCGGACACGTGTCCGACACGCATGTGCCATGTCCCACGTGCTGTTTGGGCCGGACACAGATTTGGACACGGCTTGGACACGGATTTGGACACGGATTTTGAAAATAAAAATGAAAAAAGGTTTTCAAAATTTATAAAGAAGTAGAAATAGATTGGAAATAAATAAATAAATAGAAGAAGAAGAAAAACCTGATAATAAAGAAACAAATGAAGAAGATAAATGGGAGAAGATAAATGGAAGAAGTGAAGAAAAAATGAAGAAGAAAATGGCAGAAAGAATATGTGGAAGCCGATGATGTTTTGCCCATGTTTTATTACTGTAGTAGATACTAGATAGCATTTGCTTTGTGTGGTTCTAATGAGAGTACTGTATTCTTTTAATAGAAAAAAGAAATATCGGAGTATGTGATAGGAGTAGTGTTCTAGAAAGCAGTTGTAATTTTTTTTCTTTTCATTTGTGTTAAAAGTTAATAATGGAGTAATACATTTTGCTAACAAATTGATACAAGACTTGCATCTGTTTTATTTATGATTGATCTTTTAGTATATAATTTACGTGTCCATGCCGTGTCCGTGTCCTATATTTTTAGATTTTGCCGTATCGCCGTGTCCGTGTCCGTATCCATGTCGGACACCGTGTCCGTGTCCGTGCAACCTAGGCTCTTCTTAAACTGATTTTGGCATCATCAAAGATATTAAACTGTAATTTTTAGGACCCTGCATTGACATTATATAGAACGTCATTTTGACTGGTCATGGGTGTTTGGAATAGATTTTAAGAAACGTTATATGAACATGCTTCTGATTCTGCTTCTGCTTTGCTGATATAGTATAATGGTATATGGATATGCTTGTGTTGGTGGTGCTGAAGTAATACCCGGTTCTGGCTGACAAGTGTATTTTTTACATGTCCAGGTCAATCAAGCTCCATTCCGATGGCAATGACTAAATGGCCTCCAATGGAGTTATACTGTTGGCCCAATTTACGGATCTTTAATCAAAATATACCAAAAAGTAATGAAATAATCTCTATTTCTATAAAAGTGTTGAAATAATCTCTATTTCTATAAATCTGTCATTGTTGTAAAGTTACAGGTTCTATTCTATTTATAAGAAATGAAAAGGTGTGACTTGAAGCATTGTGATGCTTCGGTTTGTGTTGGTTCGACCCAACAGTCATGTTGTTTCAGAAATAACTGTCATTTGACAGTTATTTTACATAGTTGACTTTTTACATGGTTGACTTTGACCTCTGGGTTTGACCTTCTAAATGGGTAAGTTTTGGGTAAGATTGTGATTAACCCAACATTCTCCCCCTTAATCACAATCGCTGCGACGTAGATCTTTAAGTCTTTTGTAGTCGTCTCTGCACTCCCTGCTATCTTTTGCGATGTTTACACTCTCTGCGATTTCTGCACTCTCTGCTGTCTTTTGTGATGTTTGCACTCTCTGCGATTTCTGCAATCTCTGCTATTTCTGCACTCACTGCGGTTTCTCATTGTATCATTTCTCTTCAGTTATAGTTGCCATAAGCAACATTGGCTCTAAGTCTTCTTCAATAAAATTGGATTGTTCTCTGACTTGATTCTTGCGTTTATTTTGACATTCATATGCATAATGTCCAAGTTTGTGACATCGGTAGCATGTGACTTGAGATTTGTCTCTTGTATCTTCTTCAAAAGACGCTCGTTCTTCCTTTTTAGATTGATAATTGTTCTTGTCTTGTTCTCGGTCTCGAGAATGGTTAAATCTTCCTTGACCATATTCTCTAAAAGGTTTTCCTTGTCCTTCATATCGTGTGTGCATCAAACTCTCTTGATTGTACACTTGTTTATCTTTCTTAAACTTAATCCTTTCTTCATAGGTCTTAAGTCTCCCTATTGCTTCTTCCAGCGTCATAGTACTTAGGTCGGAATATTGTTCTATAGATGCAACTATTTGCAGATACCTATCTGGTACAGCATTTAGTAATTTCCTAACTAAGGTTTGATCTTCTATTTCGTGTCCTAGACTAGCGGCTTTGTTTACAAGAGTTGTGAGTTTTCCTGTAAAGGTGTCGATTGTTTCATCTTCCTTCATATGTAACAACTCAAGTTCAGATCTGAGTGTTTGTAATCTCGCTTGTTTAACTCTATCTTCGCCTAAATGTCTAGTCTTTAAAGCATCCCATATTGCTTTAGGGGTTTTGTGCTTTGTTATTTGAAGTAATTGATCTTCGGATAAGGCTTGGTAAATGTATGCAATAGCGGTTTTCTCTTTTTTCTTATCGGATTTAGTTGTATCTAACGGCTCTATTGTTTCCCATAACCCATTTGCTTCTAAAATGATTTGCATTCGAATTGCCCATGATGAGTAATTCGCGGGTTTTAATATCGGGCATTGGAATTGAGGAGTAGTATTGATTATACTAACTTCCTTCTTTCCACTATCACCTTCCTTCGTCATATCTCTAGGATTTGATAAAAAATAATCTCCTAAAATTCTAACACGGGGTGTGTTAAAAGAAATCTAGCGTGCTTTTAACGTTTTGTGTCTAAAATGACAATCAAAACTCTATAGGACTAGTTTTAATCCAAAAACTATCCTCGGAGATTGTATATTCTAAAATGAATAACCTAAGGTTAATTTTTCCTTAAAATTATTCCTAATAATATAATAAGTAGTGTAATCACTAGGTTATTATATTTGTAATTATGATAAGATACTTAAGGGTATAAAGTAGTAACTTATCAAAAAAAACTATCCTATATATATTAATTTGCAAAAAAACTAATATACTAAGATATGTCTAAATAAAAATAGGAGGGTGTATTATGTAATTTTCGGAACCTGGGGGTTATTATAACCGAAGCCCTAATGATAATAGGTCCGAATGTTGCCCTGGTTTTTATTACGCCTCTCTTTTCTTCTTTGTATCTCTTTCTCAGAGAAAAAAAAACGTCTCTCCCTTTTGAGACTTAGACCCTTTCTTCTGTAATTCTTTGGTGGTTGACCGCCGATTTATATGGCTTGGTTAACCTTTTCTTCTCCACGGTTGGTTTGTTCCTCTCGAATGCTTGTAATCCTTTCTGATGCGAAACTAGGGTTTCGTCAGTTTTGGGGATATTCTGAACCGTGTATATGATGGGTCTTTATGAATCGATTGAATCAAGTGGTGATTCAGTTAAGGGTGCTCGGTTTGATTCTTCGAAACAGGTGTGTTTGTTCCTTGTTTTGAATCAATTCGATTTCTGCCCCTTTGATGACTTTGTGTTATCCTCTCGAATTTGGTTCTTTGTTTCTGAATCGAATTAGTGTTTTTGTTTGAAGTAATAAACAAAAACTTGTTCCCTATTGTTGTTTATGTTCTCGGTAAATGAAAAAAAAAATGATTCGGATTTTTTTGCAAATCAGTTTGAGGATGCCTTTTCTAGATGCCGGTAACTTTGTTATGAGGCAACTAGAAATTAAGGAGTATCCTCCTTGAACACAATAAAATGAAAAAGTCCTTTTGATTATTGTGTTTCGAATGAAAAAAAAATTTGCAGAAAAATGTTACCGAGACCTGGGATTTCTTCTTCGATTCAAAGCAGCAAAAATAGAACCCTTGGTATATGATGATGTTGGCTCTGATACCAATTGTTGGCCCAATTTACGGATCTTTAATCAAAATATACCAAAAAGTAATGAAATAATCTCTATTTCTATAAAAGTGTTGAAATAATCTCTATTTCTATAAATCTGTCATTGTTGTAAAGTTACAGGTTCTATTCTATTTATAAGAAATGAAAAGGTGTGACTTGAAGCATTGTGATGCTTCGGTTTGTGTTGGTTCGACCCAACAGTCATGTTGTTTCAGAAATAACTGTCATTTGACAGTTATTTTACATAGTTGACTTTTTACATGGTTGACTTTGACCTCCAGGTTTGACCTTCTAAATGGGTAAGTTTTGGGTAAGATTGTGATTAACCCAACATATACATGGTGAAATTAGCAACTATGAAGCACCGTTGCAGTTAGTCGTATTGGTGAATTGGAACACCATGCCTCAAGCACCAATTCAGGTTTAAACTTTTTGATCAATTGCTCATCAGTTTTGCACATGGTTTATGCATAGATCTTTAGTATCATACAGTAATATTTATTAAAGAAATCGTTCTATAGCTCATCAATATGATTAAAACTTTACATAGGAATTTACTTGATTACCCATAAGAGCACGGGTCTATAAGCTCACAGTATGATGATTTTGGCCAATATCATTTGTATTATTTATTAGAGTCAAATAACCAAGAAGAAATAACAGAACTCATTGATACCTAAGATGGATACTTATAATATGCATGGGTCATTGTTTATTACCCTATCAACAAGGTATTGTTTAATTGATTTGAAGCTTAAATCAAACCTGAACATTCTGTATGAAGTAAAACCACGCTACTACACAAACTATCTTTTGATACTCCTAATTGACACGGTTACACAATAAAATCGTATCAAAAAACAAAAAAAAGGTTCTGGTATTTAGCGTATGTACTGGTAGTTTAGCATCCTTCATACTACTAGAATTCCTGCTGCTCACCCGTATGTACTGGTAGTTTAGTGTCCTTCATGCTACTGGAAAGTGGCAATTTAGTACTACTATTTTTTTGTTTCATCCCCACTGGATTGATTTTTACATGTTACAAGTTTATGGATGCTTAATGGTTTGAAGACTTAGCATGCAGCAGGGGGGGTTTGGGTTTGGGTTTGGGTTTATTGTTTTAAAACTAGCCCGTAGACATTATATATGAGCAAGTGAATTTTGAAACAATCCCGTTGGCATTATCCATGACCAAACCCAAACAACCAACACAAACCGGTCCGCTGACTGTAATATCTCGAAAGGCACTACAAACATTGTCTACAAAGAACTAATTCAAAGTCTATCATCAATTTTTAACATGTACGTACAACTATATAAATGACATGCTTTATACCATTTTTTAACTTTACATATACTCTTATCAACAACCCCTTTCAGTTTTTTGTTTTTTTTGTTTTTGTTTTTTTTTAATTATTTTTTTTGAAACATTTAATTGTTCATGGAATTAAGTTGGGCTACTCGAGTGTTTGACGTTGACTGCATACGTTGACTCTTTAAGACTATCAGTTGGATAAGACGATAAATGTGCGTTTATTATTTTAACAGTTATAAACCAAATTGTTTATCGTATCATTCACAATTTTACTTATTATCCCCTTCCTAAAATAAATAAATTCTCAAGTGTGTTCCAAACCACAAGCTTGTGTTAAAAGTTGGTGTCCCGATAATGTTGCTGAGGAATATTGATCAATCTAATGGATTGTGTAACAGAACACGACTTCAAGTTTTACGATTATCACAGACTTCTATTCAAGCACAAATCATTAATGGGACACATTTTGAAAATAATGTTATCACACCACGATTGATAATTACTCCATCTGATAAACGTTTACCTCTAAAGATTGTGAGGAAACAATATCCCATTTCGGTGTCACTCGCCATGACAATAAACAAGTGCCAAGGGCAATCGCTTTAAAATGTCGGATTGTATCTGCCACGTCCTGTTTTCACACATGGACAACTATATATGGCTCTTTCACGTGTTAAAAGCAAAAAAGGTTTGAAGGTTGTTGTTTCAGATGCGGATGGTAACCTATCAAAAACTACTGTAAATGTGGTACATAAAGAAGTTTTTCAAGGTCTATGACCAAACGGTCAATAGGTATGTACAATATACATATTACATGTTTTGTGGCATTTTTCTTATTTACACTTATTATAAATCTCAAACTTCTTTTACTTACATATTTTTTAAACTTATTAGGTGTTCACAAAAGGTCACTACATACATTTGCTTCTGTAGACAGACATATTGGAAGTCACGAGGCAATGAACGTTTATTTCACAGATATTTACAATCACTGTATTTTATACTATCAGTCACTTATAACTTATTACAGTCACTTATAACTTATTATTCCATTACAAGAAAATTTCATAACGTTTACGTTCGATGTTTTTTCTTACTTTATTCATGTACTTACTTTTTNAATACAAACGCATTGAAAAAGACAAATCCACAAGCAAATTTTCATAGAGCCTCAAATGCTCGTTTCCTTACTTTTCTTTTTGTGTATCTGCTAAAAATCACAGAAGAGTAACTCTGGAAAACTGAAGTACCATGTGAAAGAAATGACCATTATTAGTCGAAGATCCTCACATGAGTGTATAGTGTACAATAACAGATTGTGCTTGCATTAGTTGACATGCCGCGCTGATCGGTATCTTTGATAGCTGACTATAAGAACCGAATACCCCAATTGCAGCCTTGCTTTCCCTGTTGTTGATTACTATGTACGCAATGCATGGGCTAAGTTTGGTGTGCAAAAGGTAATGATGAATGCAAAGGGGTTCTTCTTCTTTAAATTCAATTCGAAGAAAGGTGTTGATGATGTGCTTGAAAATGGTCCTTGGTTGATCAGAAATGTTCCTATTATTCTTAAACCATGGACTTTGAACACAAACCTACTTAAAGAGGATTTGACTAACATCCCGGTGTGGGTTAAATTCCATGATGTTCCCCTTGCTATGTTTTCTGATGATGGCCTCAGTCTTCTAGCCACACTGATTGGCACGCCCAAAAGGTTAGATACTTTTACAAGCCAAATGTGCAAGGAATCGTGGGGCCGTAGTAGTTTTGCTAGATGCATGATAGAAGTGAAGTCGGATGAGGTGCTTCGGGATAGCCTCACTGTTGAGATACCATTACTTGATGGTTCGGGTTCGACTATTGAGAAGATTCAGGTTGAGTACGAATGGAAACCACCTCGGTGTGATAGCTGTAAGATCTTTGGTCATACTCTGAGTGATTTTCCTAAAGTTGTTGCACCTCCAATTCAACCTACTAAGTCTGTTAATGATGATTTCACGACTGTCAATAATAAAAAGAAAGGTAAGCAAGGTGGTTCTACAACTCAGGGTAAAAGAGGGTTTACTAAACCTGTTGTGGGTAAGCAGTTTCAGTATCAACCCAAGAAGACTCCTCTTGAACCTAAGAAGGTGGATGGCACTAAGAAGGTGGCTTCTGATGTGCCTAGTACGAGTGGAACGAAGATTTCTACATCTAATCAGTTTGCTGCCCTTAATATGGATGATCCGGATGCTTTTGGTATTCCGTCTAATAACATCAACAAGGATGTGGATGCTGGTAGTTCAATGGAAGTTACTGCGGATGAGTCTAGTAAGACAGCTAGTACAATGGAAATTAATAAGGATGAGTCTACTAAGATAGGTAACACAATGGAAGTTAATGAGGAAGAGTCTAGTAAGGGTTCTACTCCTATAGTTGAGAAAATTGGTAAGCTTGAAAAGCTACTTATTGATGGAAAAGCTACTCTTGTGGATGATGATGGTCATCCTATTCCGTCGACCTCTGCCACTAAGAGGGTTAACCCATTTTCAAAGGTGGGAGAAATTGTGGTGTCTGATTCTGAAGACGAGGTGGTTGCTAACCCCTTTGATGAGTCTGCTAATCTTTTTGGTGGGAGGCAAGAGTTTGAACAAGATTATGATGACTATGACTACGATGATTATGCGAACCAGGTGTATGATCTTCCCGGTAATTTGGATGCTTTCAATGCCATGTATGGTACCAAGCTTCAAGGCCTTAGGAAGTAATTTATTTCGTTGTTCTTATGTTATCATTTGAGTTGTGGTTTGATTTCTAGTTGAGAAATTAGGAAGTATCTTGTTATGTAAGCTTTTAGCCTATGTAACGGGCTGAGATGTGGGACTTCACCCATATCCATTGTACTTAAAAGTTTTTGGCTAATATATTACCAGGGTGCAGGATTACTCCCCTTTACCCAAAAAAAAAAGAATAATGGACTCTTATTATTCTTGCCACATTCTTGCCCGGGTTAACAGTATTTCGTTGATGCACTTTTACAAATGCCTATACCTTTGAACTGTGTCATGACTTCGGTAACAAGCAAACTTCAACCACAAGTTATTGTATCTCTTTTGCTTTGGCATAGTGGCCTGTTATGTCCCCAGTTTAGCAATCCCTTTCACTTGAACATCGAACGAGATTTTCGGAAGCGGTTCTTGCTAATGAACATTTGTTCATTGAAGGTTTCTTTGCGAATGAAATTCTCGTATGATGAAAACAGACTTTTGGTGTTTCATCTTTCGGCCTATGCAATGCGCAGCTGCTGTTTTTATGATATGGTCTCCGCTCTTTGTCAATTTCCGACATTAAAAGAGTTCCTTCAAAAACATATTGCATTGATGCCACATTAGTTGCCATTTCTCTTTCTTTGCGAAGGAAGTGCGTGAATAAACTAAAATTGTATAATTCTTAAATGTTGTGTTGCTGAGTATGTTCAGTGTGTGAATGTAGTAATATTCTTCTAGTGGATTATATAGTCCTCACATAAAGATTCCCTATGGTTTCTACCGGATAATTCAAGGAAAATGTGGCATGGATTTTTCACAACAAAAAGATCCTATAATCTCAACTACGATTGTTTGAGGAATTCTGTGCTATTAGATTCTCGGAAAGAGAGTGCATAATTTGTTTCTCCCTTTTCTTGGCTTTGTGTTTAACGTTTTCTGTTCTATTTTCAATGCCTCTATATGGAATCTATACAAGAGTAACTTTATTAAGTTAGGTCTCTCTTAATCATTTTTATGCTGTATTACGATATTTATAATGGTTATAGGTTCTCCAAATTTTATGGCAATTTGTTCTTTTTTCATGTCTTAAAAAAATATTTGCCTCAAAATCGCCTCAAAATCGTGGTAACTATTGTCTCTCGCAAAACGTATGGCCTAAAACCGATAAGTTCCATCACATTTTCCCTTAATTTCCTCTTTCTTTGGAGACGTATCATATTGTCTCAACCCAGAAACACAGTTTTATGTTTGGAGAATAGGCTCATACGCAAGATGGTGTGTATCTAGCATCGGCTTTCATAATTAATTAACAGCAACTTAGATTCTGAGCCAAGCTAAATAAATAATATTTTCCTTTTCTTTCCACTATTCAAAAAACCTTTCGGTGGTGCAACTTAGTTTCGCTGCGAATCTCTGTGCAAGGTAGGGATAACAATAGGACAAACCAATATTAATTATTTCAAGTCTTGGTGTTCTGGTTGGCATTTCTTCTATTTGAATTCCATTTATTGGCCTCATATAATTAGTATATTTGTTATGCTACTGGAAGTATAACTCAAATTTGTTTTGTTAAAGAGTAAGACATTGCGCATAAACCGAAAAGATGGTCCATCTTCGTTTGATGATAACACTATAAGAGCATCTACTATGGTGGTTTAAGAAATTATGAAGATATTCAAAATTTGTATACCATAGTAGATAAACATTTCAAGTTTAAGTGGCATGAAAAGATCTAGCATTTTGAAAATAATTATAAATTAATGCATTATATGAGTTGACAATTTTATAAATTTACTAAAAGCTTTATCTATAGTGGTAATAAGTTTATAGTATGAAAGTATTTGTAAATTAATGGCATTTCATTAGGTGGCAATTTTTTATAAACTTCTTAATATCTTCATCATAGTGGATGTCCTTAATTGTTGGAATTCATTGAAGGATATCATCATACTTGAAAATAGGATTGGAGATATGGAGTGTACACTCATTAATTCATCCTCCTTGACTTATAAAGTAGTGTTCAACGAGAGTTGATGAGCTCATTAGAGAGTTCTACTCTTCAGTTAGTAAACTTAGGATTAACTTAGGATAAACTCATCAGGGAGATATCTCATCAGAAGGTACAACATTTCACGAAGATAACTTATCAGAGAGCTCACTAGAATGCTCAACCCATCATAGGGTACGTACTCTCATCATCGAGTTATGCTCTTTAGCTCATAAAGGAACTAAAGCTGATACTTAAGAAGAAAAAGTCTCCCCAACTCATCAAGTCAACCAAGTCAAGTTAACAACCAAGGTGTGTCATCCCAACAAGCTACAACTTCACATCAAGATACTGAGGAATTGAGTAGTGATGTAGATTATTTATTTTACAATAGTTAGTATGTTAGTAGCTGATACTTTAAATAGCTTTGACTTTTACTTTCACTTGTATAAATACCATGTATTCTGTTCATTTTCATTTTAATGAAAAAGAACAAACTTTCCCACCTAAATTCATTTCATTCCACTCTCCATTTCTCAATACTAAACATAAGTAATGATGTAATGTGATGATACGTTGATTCACGGGTCCAAATAGCAAGCGTTGACCGTTGAACCGTTAAACACGTGGACCTGTATCACTCAAGAAACAAGAGATATCGTTAGAATGTATACGGGACTCACTCCCCGTAATACACTCCGACGATCAAGTCAGATGTAAAAATGCAACGGAGAAGGAAGTCGTAGTGGTAGTGTGTTTATTTGATGATCTCTTTGTATCATGGAAGCATGCTATTTATACTAAACAAACTATGCATACCTGCTGCTGTTGTAAATGTATGTACAACATTTACCAAATGTCCTTTCTTTATATTAAGTGTGTGTATTTGCACCTTATCTTTGCATGAAGTGTGTGTACTTGCTTATTACAAACTCTCTTTGATATCTTTATAAGATACATATACATATAATATTCAAGATATGTCTTCTACAGGTAATATGTGTATATGCTAGCTTGCACATGTGTGTACAACCATTCCACCCATGAGATCTTTTCGAAGTGCATATCTATATCTACATTAAAATATTTGAGGAGAGTCTTGCATTAAAATATACAAATGGTGTATGCCCCCTAGTCTATACTTGATTTCAACATGTATAGACTCATTTGATTTGGCTTTTTGAAGAGCCTTGTTATCCAAAGAACTATTTCCTTTTAATGTGACGATTTCATTTTTACCGTTACTTATTATTGGAATTGAATTTGCATGTTAACGTTTTTGTCTTATAATCGGTCGTGTCGCTTTCCGCGATGGATGATTTCGTGTTTCTTTGGCAACCATGTCGCTTTTAGCTATATATAGCTTCTTATCCCTTTTATTGGCGGGATATACGTTGTTTTAGTTCGAACATTTTCGCGCTGATTGCATTCAGGCGTTGTATATTAGCTATTCATTAGCTTTCATCCCTTTAATGTCGGGAGAATGTGGCCATGCCATTTTTGCGTGATTGAATATCACGTCTTTGGAACGATTGTACAATCTGCTTATGTGTGATGTTCTCCATGCAGCCGCTTGATCAAGTGGCTTAAACCTAGCTAAAACGTAGATTCACTTGCATTTTTGCTTGTTAGAAACACAAGAAGATACGATTAAATCAACTTTTGAAATAAGATTAATGTTCATAAGAAAGACTTACTGATCGTTCCAACGATTCAAAATAACATTGTCGGTTAAAGCCAATAATCATACCATATTTTATTTTTCTTTATTATTTATTTTCAAGCATGGAGCTTCACACTTTATTTATACCAACTTTCCTCTTGCTTTATGGCTTTGCATGAGACTCATACTTGTTTTTTCCTTTATTCATTATTCACTGCTAGGAATCACGAAGTCGATTTGCATTGTTTGCTTCATCGGCCCTGATACAACCGTTGACATGTATATATAGGTCTTCTAGTGACATGGGTGGTCGGGCAATTAGGTCTTTAAATGGCCTACCTGGACGAAGTCCGCTGATAAAGGCTCCAATCATCATGCCATCTGATCTGTCTTTCATGTGCAATGTTTCTTTTCCGAACCTAGCCAGGTAATCTTTAAGAGATTCTTTAGATTTTTGTCGAATACCTAGTATTTCTGCTTGGGTTTTCTGAAATCGTCTTTGTTGCATAAAGTTAGCTCTGAACTTGTCTTGCAATTGGTAAAAACCGTCTATGCTATCTGGTGCTAGGTTATCGTACCAAAATCTCGCTGCCCCACAAAGTGTAATATTGAAGATTCGACACCATGCAGGCTCGAGAAGCTTGTGCACGTCCATAGTTCCAATGAACATCGTGAGATGGTCATCAGGATCTGACAAACCGTCGTAAGATTTCAGATTTGATGGCACCTTAAGTCCATCTGGCATTACATAATCTCTAATTCTCTTGGTAAAAGGTGACGCCACTAGGTCTCGCACGTTTCTTTCTGATTCATTGAACACAAATGGCTCATTGTAAAAATTGGTGTCTTTTGTAAGTTTCCTCTTTCTAAAGGCGTTGATTAGTTGACTTGTTGACCTTGACGTGTCACACTCTTTTTGTCCGTCGTGGATAATGATATCAGGACTCTTTTTGAGTGACCTTTCACTTGAGGTGCTTTTTTCGGCATCAACTTTTTTGTTCTGTGTAGGCACTTCTTCGGACTCGTCTCGTTGTAATTCAACGAAGGGATGATTGTCGTCGGGATCCTCATCTCTTTGTTGTGGATAAGATTTTGAGGAGAACGCCAAATACATAGCGTTGATTTCATTGAAATTTTGGACAATAAACTGCATCATTAGATTGTCAATGTCACGTACTGGTATGCTTCCAGTAGGTTTGTGTTGTTGGGTGATGCTAGGTTCAACCACAAGAATGTGCTCATTGGGTTTGGAAGCACTTGCTCCTTCCCCTGAATGTATGACATGTGTTACAGATTCATTCTCTCCTGCCATCTTGATAGTGACTTGATGTTCTTTATGGATTTTTTATCGGGTCCCACGGATGGCGCCAATTGATGATACGTTGATTCACGGGTCCAAATAGCAAGCGTTGACCGTTGAACCGTTGAACACGTGGACCTGTATCACTCAAGAAACAAGAGATATCGTTAGAATGTATACGGTACTCACTCCCCGTAATACACTCCGACGATCAAGTCAGATGTAAAAATGCAACGGAGAAGGAAGTAGTAGTAGTAGTGTGTTTATTTGATGATCTCTTTGTATCATGGAAGCATGCTATTTATACTAAACAAACTATGCATACCTGCTGTTGTAAATGTATGTACAACATTTACCAAATGTCCTTTCTTTATATTAAGTGTGTGTATTTGCACCTTATCTTTGCATGAAGTGTGTGTACTTGCTTATTACAAACTCTCTTTGATATCTTTATAAGATACATATACATATAATATTCAAGATATGTCTTCTACAGGTAATATGTGTATATGCTAGCTTGCACATGTGTGTACAACCATTCCACCCATGAGATCTTTTCGAAGTGCATATCTATATCCACATTAAAATATTTGAGGAGAGTCTTGCATTAAAATATACAAATGGTGTATGCCCATCATAATGTGAATAACAAGATAATTATTTTAGATTTAGCCAATCTTTGACAAAACAGGGATCTCGTAAAGTTGTACATGTACATATCGGAGAAGACAAAATAAGCAACATTCACTCCAAAACACACTGAATATTAATACATGCCAAAATAGATGGAATACATTTGAGATGAATATTTATGACAATATTTTCCGGAGGGAAGAATAAACTCTTTAAAGTTACCTTGCTTTGAGCTAATATTTTTACCTTACACCAATTGAACATACGTAATAGACTTCAGCATGCATAAGCATATGCATGCTCAATGATAATCTATCAAATAATCTTCGGACGTTGGAATTATCTAAAAAAAATGAAAGATGATTAATTAGCTAGCATTTGATTTTACCGGTGTTGGTTTTCCATAGATCCTCAAAAGCCTATTTCCTGACTTCTCTTCTTGTGTATCTGCCGCCCAAAAGGATGTATGATGTGCAAGAACCATCTTCAAGGTTGACCTAGTGGTATGATGAACCCATAATCTCACAAGAGACAAGGGTTCAAACCTCGCTGGATGAACATCTTAGGATGACCAGAGAAAATTCCAGAAACTGTCACCGGAATACTGGTTAAGCTGCATACATCGTAGAAAAATGGCTCCGGCCACTTACCCTGGTAACCTGAAACATGGTGTATCCATATCCATTTTTTTTACACTTCATGTGCAAGAAATGGTCAATACTAGTCACAAGCAAATTTCACGTTAGTAAGGTATAATGACTTGTGCTTGCTTCAATCCACATGTCGAGCTGATCAACATCTTTCGTATATGGGTGGCTGAATATGAGAACAAAATCCGCACAAATCTCTTGACGATATGATAGACTCTTGTTCTTGCCATATCCTTGCCTGGTTTGACAAAATTTCATCAATGTACTTTCATGTGTGTACCAAAACACTTTTACACATTCCCATACATTGGAACTGTATCACGCCATCACACACACAAAAAAAAGTGTAACCTCTTATCTCTTTGGAATTGCGTTAGAAGCCTCTTATATCCTCAGTACTCCCTTCCGCTTGAAGATTGAACTGGACGGCTCTTGTCAATGAACATTTGTTCAATGAGCGTTTCTTTGTGTATGAAATTCTCGTATGATGATTGCAGACTTTTGGTGTTTCATCTTTCGGCCTATGCAATGCGCAGCTGCAATTTTTATGGTATGGTTGTGGTTATCAGAGGTACGCAACACAGAAACAATAAGAACAAAGCTGCCAGAACACGCAAACTTTTATTGAAGAAATCTTAACTCTAAAACTCCAATTCGGTACAATGTAATGCCCTACCCTTCACGGTATATATAGACTAACCTATTCTAGTTAGACGATAACTAGGATTACACTTTACTTAACCTTATAATTATCTAAGTCCTACAGGAAGATAACTACTTGCACGTCAAGTAAACTTGTTGGACTAGGACTCCAACTATTCTGAAACCTGATCCACGCTGCAGTAGCCAGAATCAGATTTCATCAGGAATTCATCAACAATCACCCCCTGAATTTCTGAGTCGAAGAGGGAAATTCTTGCACTCCAAGTAACGACCTCATCTCCTTGAACCTTATACGCGCCAAGGCCTTCGTTAATGGGTCNCAAAAAAAAGTGTAACCTCTTATCTCTTTGGAATTGCGTTAGAAGCCTCTTATATCCTCAGTACTCCCTTCCGCTTGAAGATTGAACTGGACGGCTCTTGTCAATGAGCGTTTCTTTGTGTATGAAATTCTCGTATGATGATTGCAGACTTTTGGTGTTTCATCTTTCGGCCTATGCAATGCGCAGCTGCAATTTTTATGGTATGGTCTCCGCTCTTTGTCAAATTCCGACATTGATAGGGTTCCCTCTGAAACAAACTGGAATTTCATCAATGCCACATTAGTTGCCATTTATCTTTCAATTCTTTGTGAAGGGATTGCCTGAATGGCTGAATATATAGTACAACTGAATGATGTTTTAATGCAGGAGTTGCTGAGTGTGTTCAGTGTGTGAATGTAGTGATATTCTTTTAGAGGATTATATAGTACTCACAATCTATTACAGTATGGAATGTAAATTAAACTAGGAAAAAGGGATTCCATAAACTAGTGGAAAGTTCAAGGAAAATATGGCATCTGAAAAGATCCAATAATCTTTACGATTGTTTGTAGAAATTCTGTGCAATTAGATTCTCAGAAAGCGAGAACCTTAATTTGTCCCCTTGTCTTGACTTTGTGTTTGTTTTAGTTGCAATGCCTTTATAGAATTGATACAAGAGTTACTTGATTAAGTAAGTTAGGAACACATCAAAACAACACCCTTTCATAACTATAGTAACCTTTCAAACCTTGTTTAATCCTTTATATGTATAATATTCTTATTCTTTTTTATGCATTTTTACGATATTTACAATGGTTATAGGTTTTCCAAATTCTATTGCAATTTGTTGTTTTTTCATGATCATGTCCTAAAACGAATATTTGCCTTAAATTTATGTTAACTATTGTCTCTCATGACACGAATGGCCTAAAACCAATAAGTTCCAAGATGTTTTCATTTCCTCTATCTTTGCAGAAATATTATCTCATCCCAGACACAGTGTTATGTTTGGAGAACAGGCTCACGTACACACAAGATGCACATTATTTTTGAATAATGGAAAGAAAAGAAACATAATTTTTTAGCTTGGCTCAGAATCTAAGTTTCTGTTAACTAATTATGAAGGACAATGCTAGATACACACCATCTTGCGTATGAGTCTATTCACCAAACATAAAACTGTGTTTCTGGGATGAGATAATACATCTGCAAAGATAGAGGAAATCAAAGGAAAATTTGTTGGAACTTATCGGTTTTAGGCCATACATGTCATTAGAGATAATAGTTACCATGATTTTGAGGCAAATATTCGTTTTTGGACATGAAAAAAGAACAAATTGGCATAAAATTTGGAAAACCTATAACAATCATAAATATCATAATGAAGCATAAAAAAGAATAAGAATCTTAAACAAAGTAATAAACAAGGTTTTAAAGGTTACTTAGTTGAAGAGCGTTGTTTAATTTGATGTGTACCTAACATAATAAAGTGACTCTTGTATAGATTCTGTAGTGGTATATATTGCAACTAAAACACAAAATGTTAAACACAAAGCCAAGAAAAGGGAGAAACAAATTAATGCACTTTCTTGTTGAGAATCTAACAGCACAGAATTCCTACAAACAATCGTAGTTGAGATTATAGGATCTTTTTGTTGTGAAGAATCCATGCCACAATTGCCTTGAACTCTCAGGTAGAAACCGTAGGGAATCTTTATGTGAGTACTATATAATCCCCTAGAAGAATATTACTACATTCACACACTGAACATACTATGCAACACCAACATTTAACATATATACAATTTTAGATTATACAGGCACGTTCTTTCACAAAGAAAGAGAAATGGCAACTAATGTGGCATCGATGCATTATGTTTTTGAGGGAACGCTATCAATGTCGGAATTTGACAAAGAGCGGAGACCATATCATAAAAACTGCAGCTGCGCATTGCATAGGCCGAAAGATGAAACACCCAAAGTCTGTTTTCATCATATGAGAATTTCATTCGCAAAGAAACCTTCGGTGATCAAATGTTCATTGGCAAGAACCGCTTCCGAAAATCCAGTTTGATTTTCAAGTGAAAGGGATTTCTAAACTGGGGACATAACAGGCCTCTATGGCAATGCGCGCAAAAGAGATAATAACTTGTGGTTGAAGTTTGCTTGTTACCGAAGTCATGACACAGTTCAAAGGTATAGGCATTTGTAAAAGTGCATCAACGAAATGCTGTTAACCCCGGCAATAATGTGGTAAGAATAAGAGTCCATTATTCAGCAATTGGGGTATTCGGTTCTTATAGTCAGCTATCAAAGATACCGATCAGCGCGGCATGTCAACTACTGAAAGCACAATCTGTCATTGTACACTATACACTCATGTGATGATCTGTGACTAGTAATGATCATTGGTTTCACATGGTACCTCAGTGTTTCAGAGTTACTCTTCTGTGTTTTTGTAGCAGAGACACAAAAAGAAAAGTAAGGAAACGAGCATTTGAGGCTAGTTAATTAAATATCTTCATGTTTAAATGTTTCTTATCATCACTTATTTGACACATTTTCTTTAAACATGCTTATGATAAAGTGTCAGTTACGTACGCATGATTCCATTGGTGTGAGATAATATTATTAATGTTGCAGATGTTTGGAGTGAATGTTGCCTAGAATATGTGCACGTTTACCAGATTCCTACTAGCC
>LBNU01019136.1:0-24038 GCA_014162995.1 Artemisia annua
ATTTATCGTCCGGACTCCTGCGACTTCCTAGCCTAGAGAAACGGGTGTGCGTCGGCCCACTTCACCCTCGTTTCCTCCGAGTACTGGAGATTAGACGGCCGTACCGAGTCTAGAAGTGGACATCGGTGCGCTCTCATTGTGCTGCAGCTCTAGGTAATGCGGCTGCGAGATGTTCCATTGAGTTAAGTCGAGCATGTAACGTTATGACTCGACCTTCGTTTGACTCCTCTTGGAGGAGATTGTTCAGTGTGTCAAAATTTCGTGATACGAAATTTTTTTTTAACATTGTTCCTTAAGTATCATCTTACCCCGCACAGTGATACTTCTCTTCTAGTTAACTCCTCCTCTTTGTCAGGTGCGCCTGGCGGTGCTGTGTTGTCCACAGGCAGTGCCGTCTGGTGAGGAGTGGTGAAGGAGTACGCTGAAGATCCTCATTGTCTGGAAACCACCGTACGTGGTCCTGAGTCGTAGCAGCGGCAGTTCCACCTGATTGGGATGATTGGGGGTGTTCCCCCTCCGCTGGTGACAAGGCGCACTGGTTGTCCAGTGGTTTGGCTAAGGGTCAGATCCGGATACAGTTTCCTCCTTGGAGGATCACCCGCCGGTGCCCTTACCTCCATCTGTGGAGTCCGCTGCTTTTGTTTTTTGTCTTCGTCATCCTAGTTCTTAGTGTTGTGTCCCCACGGATGGTGCCACTTGTTTGATACAAAAGTTGGGCGGTTCCTCTGTTTAGATTCCTTCTCCTCGTACAATTGGATGATAGCTTGCTTGAGACCTGCGCACTAAGAAAACAACCAACACGTTAGGCTTAATCGAGGGATTGTTCCCCCGATTTCCTCCGGCGTGAGAGTAAGTAATCGTGTTTTAGGGTTGTGAAGAGTTAGGGTTTGTAAGTCGTACCTTTGTGAGAGCTATGACGCCCTCTATATATAGACACGAATCCTTATTGGTTTCGTGTTCCGCAAACCTTGGTATATCCCGCGTATCGCGGATATTTGATACACATCCTATAATTAGGAGATATCATTATCACATTCCTAAATAAGTATTGGGCTTGGGCCTTGTGGGCCAAAGCCGTATAATTGGTAGTCCAATTATTATTAAATTGGCCCACGCGTAGTGGACTTACGTATTGGTATTGTTTACCAAACGGGTTCATGACCCGGTGTAGACTATACGTCATCAACCACCAAGACTTTAACACACCTGAGTAAGAAGGTTCAAACTTGCATAATACATTAGTAGTTAGTAAAAATAAAACCTAAAAATTAAAAATCATCAGGTCAGTCGATACGCCGCATCCTATGGAAGAGGATGCGCCGTATCGAGCCTGGAATTAATACGAATCAAAATAAAAGATGCGTCACATCCTTAAACAGGGTTGCGCCTCATTAAATAAACTGACAGAATGTTCAAAAAGAAAATAAAAATGCAGAAAAGTAAAATGGATATGACCTATGCAGATGATACGCCGCATCCTATGATGGAGATGCGCCGCATCTTCTGCAGGTCTGACAGACTCGACACAAACAGAAAAATAAAATAAAAATCCGGGTTGTCTCCCGGTCAGCACTTTTCTTTATTCCAGAGTCTTCAAGTTAGAATCACGTTCAGCTCCTATTCCAGTATTTCTGGTTCAAACTTGACAACTTCGTTATCCGCATTGTCGACGTAATTATCAAAGTACTTCTTTTTAGGTTGTGCCTTTGGAACAAAACTTCCTTAATCACCTTTGACAATTGGTGCACTTCAATTGCCAATTCTCTAATCATATTCTCTTGTTCCTTCAGCAAAAGTTCATCAGTGATCTTGAATTCTTTGATAAAAGTTTGATTCTTGGTTTTCCGAACCAGCTTGGAGAGTATCAATCATGATTCCTGAAACACAAAACAAATAGTCTTCGAAGTAAAAGCTTTCTAAAATACAGGAAAGTTGATTAGAATTTTCTCCGTTCGGGATAAATAAAAGTTGCTGATATCTGCTGACGATGCGCCGTATCCTGGAAAAAGGATACGCCGTATCTTATTATGTTAAAAACAAAATCAGATTTTTACTCAGAAAATCGATACGCCGCTTTTGAATTAGGATACGCCGTATCTTATTAAATATCAAAAATCGATTATATTTATAAAATTTAAATGTGCCGCATAAGCAGAGGCTAATGCGCCGTATTTTCGTTATGCTTAAAAATACAAGATTTTTGATTCAGTAAATGCGCCGTATCGATAAAAATCGATGCGTCGCTTTTGTTTAATTAATTCGAAAACTGTTTTTTAATTAAATATAAAATACACCGTATCTGTGAAAACAGATGCGTCGTATGGCGTTAGGGTTTCGAAAAATTTCTTTTTAAAAACAGAATACGCCGTATCTAGGGGATAGATGCGTCGTACTCGAATTATTAAGCGCGTTGTATTTTAAAATTAAAACGCAATACGTCGTATCTGAAAATCAGATGCGCCGTATCGTTTGTATCAGCACAATACAACGACAGCGGTTAATGCAGAAAATAAAGAAAAATAAAAATAAAAATAAAAATACAAAAAATAAAATAAAAACAAAAAAATATGCAAATTATAAAATGAATGCAATCTAACTAGTATACAACAAAGTTAGTGGTTAGAATCTAAAAACCTAATAAAGAAAAAATCTAATTAAATTACTAATCAAATTAACAGATAATAACAATTCACTCCCCGGCAGCGGCGCCAAAAAACTTGATGCGGTCGCGATGTGTTGTTGCGGTCTAGTACTATTTATGCTACTTCAAGTTTTTTATTTATAATTATCCGACTTATCAATAACACACACACCTAACGAGTAGTGTACCCTGTCAGTATGAATATAATGGTAAGTAGAGTGTCGATCACTAAAAGTGGAACGTATTATCTAGTTAACCTAATCAGTATTTTAATATCCTAAGTTAGTTTTACAGCCTAATCTAATGAAAGGGGGTTCAGCCTGAGAGACTGGCACAGATTGGTTGTATTAAACAGTAAATTAAAATAATGAGCACGAATCAGCGAATAGCAAACACGTACACAGATAGATAATTAGAAGCAGAAGAAGGTCTGTCCTGATAGTTAAGTAGCTTGTCACTTGTTTTATTGCTAGTTCTATATGAAGTGTTTTTCAGTTATTCCTTTCTCGTTGGATCCTTACATCGGCGAGTAAACCCTTAATGATTACTTATGATTATCCTATTTATCTAAAGACATCAGCTAAATAGGCGAGGAACAGGTATGGTAGCCCAGAAGACTCAGCTAAACACAGATGTAATCAAAGCACTAATATAATTTACGAAAGACATCATCATATAGACTTTAATTGATGGGAAAGCAATATTAAGGGGTCCGGTCTGGTGGCCGATTTGAGCCCATCTATCCTGATGAATTAAAGTGTACTATTACAATAAAACAAAACTACTTAATGAATTAAATACATGCAGGACCTTCTTACAACTCTAATATCTTTGATTTGGGTGTGTCTTGTGATGCTTCTTCGACTGAGTTCGTCTCCTTAGGGTTATGGTGCATACAAAATTCGTCTAGGTCTTGGGGTATTTATAGTTTCTGTTTGAGGGTTCAATGCGGCGCATCGAGTAAGTAGATGCGGCGCATTGACTTAACTTCGCGTGGGGTCCAAGATTAATTTATTCTAGAATATTCGTACACCATCTTCAGATGCGGCGTAACTTGAATCTTTATGCGGCGCATGTCCTTCAGTGTCTTGGATCGTTTCTGGTGAAGTCTTGATAGTGATACGCCATATGTCAGAAGTATAATGCGGCGTATCTGGAGTAGAACGAGCTTCATTTTCTTCGTTGACCAAAGTTTCATAAGCGGCGCATGTTAGAATTCTATGCGGCGCATTCTTCAAAGTCAGGCAATGGTCTTCGAATTCATCTAAGTATGATATTGCGGCGTATCTGTTGATAGAGATATGGCGCATCTTCTGGATTTCAGTAGACTTTTGACATCTTGCTTGTTTTGCTCCATAATTCGTCCAAAATCGCCAAGTTTCACCAATTGCTTGTTTTTACCTGAGAATTACTAAAGTAAACAATTAAGTATCGATTCTCATAGATAATGTAATAAAACAAGTCAAATAAATAGGATAAATGATGACAATAATATGTACTTATTTGATGTCATCACACGACCTAATAGTATGGGTCGTATGTTTATCCGTTTGCCCATTTTCATCAATACAACTCGCCACATGAACAGTAGGAGTTTAGTTTCGTACAATATCCCCTCCATCTTCTACGTCCACCATATCACCTAAAGCATCAAAGGAATTCGTAGTAGTAATATTAGCACCTTTTGTAGCACTCACTCCCTTTGCTTTCCCTTGTGTCATGTCTGTCTTCTTATTATGTTAAATCGGTTTATAGACCATGTGAGATTTTGAACCAATATGTAGACCACGAATAGTATGCTTTTGAGCCTTCACATTCTTCAACACGTCAGAAACATTTTTCTTAGTAGACTTCACGTACGAATCAGATATAATTTTCTTAGGACATTGATCAAAGAATGACCAATAGTTTACAAGTCGAACATCTAACCGGTTTCCACTCGTACTAAACGCATATAGTGTGCACGATATATTCATCACCATCAAATTTTGGCACAACCAAAATAGCAGTGTCTTTCAAATCTACATCAGCTTGAAGCTCTATCATTGCTCTCGCAAAAATACCTCAACCCCATGATTCCATCCATATTGAGGCAATATAAGTATCCAACATCAATGGGGTACCAAGTTTTTCGCAATAGCACTTAAACCATCCTCCTTGAATGTCGTAATAGGAATATCATGATTTTTTACCCACACTGGGACACTCTTCAAATCTTCCTTAGAAACATTCACCATAGGAGACCAATTATGAAGAATCAATGGCACATTGCTAATCAACCATGGTCCATTCTCAAGCATTGCTTCAATACCTGTGTTGGAATTAAATTTGAAGAAGAAAATTCCTTTTGAGTTCATCATAGTACGAACAAGACTAAATTTACTTCATGCATTTTTAACATAATTTTCAACCACAACATACGCAATTCTCTTACCCAGAAAAAACACATAAACAAAATTATCAATGTGTTCCTTAACCTTTAGGACTGATTTTAAGGAGATAGCAACATTAGCCCCATTACCGGCCGGGGCACTTAAGGTATGAAAATTAGCAATTTTCTTACTTGGTTCACCCATAAACTAGTTCCAGCATTTCTTGTGTTCAAAGGCTTCCCATTGTCACGCACTAACACTAATTTTCCATCCAGCATTTGTTGTTTAATGTTGCGGATCTTATCAATAAGGGAATCCTTTGTGACCTCATCTTTCACTATGTTGGCATAAGATGGATACCTTGTACCACTCGACATTGCACCATCATTCACTTTCACTGAACCGTCTTCCACCTCATTCGAAAGACTATCAGCACCCACGTTCAAAGAACTATCCATACGAGCTGGAGTAGTCTTATCATCTGAATTATTTAGCTTCCCAAGTGTTTCTAACAAATATGGGAACTGTTCCACACCCACCACACTATTTTCAAAATTCAACAAGTTCCCAGAATCGTTCAGCTTATCATCCGAATTTGAAACATCAGTCTTCGTTCTTTGGTCCTTTTTTGACACTATTCTCTGAGGTCTCGGATTAAAACCCTCGGGCAAGCTAACGGTCTTCTTTCTTATTGCAGCCCAAAGGAAGAAGGAATTAGCACTAAACTCCGAGGTCGAGGGGCTCAAGAAGTGGTTACAGAAAATTGCTTCAACAATGATGAAGTCATTTAAATATATATCCATAATATCATAGACTTTGCAAAATTCCATGCAAAAATGGTGAAGTGTGGGTCTAAATGTAACTCGTGAATATAACAACGGGGGTTCACAAAAGTGAATTTTGTTCGTTCGTGAATTTAATAATGTGGGTTTCCAAATGTGGGTGCGGTGCCGATAAGTGGTCATCGGCAAAAAGTGGTGGTGGTGGATGTTTTGGCGGTCGGAAATGGTGAAGTGTTGGCATGTGAAAATGGCAGCAACAAATAGGTAAGAAATCAAGCGTATTTGAGTCTTTTTTTGGGGGTAAAAGGTGTTTTAAAACACACAGTAAATTTTATTACTCCAAAAAAAATCTAAGTATATAGGATGTGAGTGAATCTCACACCTTAGCCCGTTATGTAGACGGGAAAACAAATGCACCAATATTGCTTCAAACCGAACCTATAATAAGAAAGGCTTATGAACCAACTATAACGACTACTAACGACATGATCACATTAGACTCGCAAAGACATCTACAATAAGCTTATCTTTTAACTTGACCTCGAAGAGTGATATCGAATGCATTACAGAATGCCAACTATTTCTTGGTAAGACCAAAAGTATCCTTCTCGAAACCATCATAAATATCATAATCTTCATCCTCTAGAAAGCTTGTATCATTAGCACCACCTCCAACTTGATTTGCTAAAGAAGACATAAATCAAGCCATTTCAACATCAATCTCCTCAACTTCACTATCCGAACTATCTTCTTGATCTCCCATTGAAGTATTAGGCATAGTTACCGATTCTAAATTCACCCATTTTCAATGTTTGATTGCTGATCACACAACTTAATAGTATGGGTCGCATGTTTATCCGTTTGCCCATTTTAATCAATACAACTTGCCACTTGAATAGTAGGAGTTTCATTTCGTACAATATCTCCTCCATCTTCCACGTCCACCATATCACCTAAAGCATTAAAGGAATTCGTTGTAGCAATATTAGCACCTTCTGTAGCAGTTACTCTCTTTGCTTCCTTTGTGTCGTGTCTGTCTTCTTATTATGTTGAATCGGTTTATAGACCATGTGAGATTTCGAACCATTATAAAGACCACAAACATTATGCTTTTGAGCCTTCATATTCTTCAACATGTCCGAATCAGTTTTCTTAGTAGACTTCACGTACGAATCAGATATAATTTTCTTAGGACATTGATCCAAAGAATGACCAAATAGTTTACAAGTCGAATCATTTGGAGCTTTAGTCCAATGGTAAGGGTGTTTGGGCCCGAGTTAGTAGACCCGGGTTCAAACCTCTTCCTTGGCACTAAAGGCCATTTGATACCATCCCCCCACCGCAAATGCTCAGATTGACTGGTCAGCGAGGGGCCTCTTGTAGAAAATGGCCAGGGTTCATAGCCCACCTCCTGATAAGTACAGTCACTGGGACAGGTGCTCATTGCATGGGGTCGGATCCTTGGGGGAGGGTCCGGTTGGCATCCTTAGGATGCATGGGACCAGGGTGATCCCACCGATCTTCACCTTTGTAGTTTACAAGTCGAACATCTAACCGGTTTCCACTCGTACTAAACGCAAATAGTGTGCATGATATATCCATCACCATCAAATTTTGGCACAATCACAACAAGAGTGTCTTTCAAATCTACATCAGCATGAAGCTCAATCATTGCTCTCGCAAAAATACCTCGACCCCATCCATCCACATTGAGGCAGTATAAGTATCCAACATCAGTGTGGTACCAAGTTTTGTGCAATAGCACTTAAACCATCCTCCTTGAATGCCGTAATAGGAATATCATCATTTTTTACCCACACCGGGACACTCTTCAAATCTTCCTTAGAAACATTCGCCATAGGAGACCGTTTACGAAGAATCAACGGCACATTACAAATCAACCATGGTCCATTTTAAAGCATTGCTTCCATACCCGTGTTGGAATTAAATATGAAGAAGAAAATTCCTTTCGAGTTCATCATAGTACGAACAAGACCAAATTTACTCCACGCATTTTTAACATAATTTTCAACCAAAACATACGCAATTCTCTTACCCAGAAAAAACACATAAACAAAATTCCCAATCTGTTCCTTAACCTCTAGGACTGATTTTAAGGAGATAGCAACATTAGCCCCATTACCAGCTGGGGAAATTAAGCTACAAAAATTAGCAATTTTCTTACTTGGTTCACCCTTAAGACTAGTTCCAGCATTCCTGTGTTCAAAGGCTTCCCATCGTCACCCACTAACACTAAATTTCCATCCAGCATTTGTTGTTTAATGTTGCGGATCTATCAGCAAGGGAATCCTTTGTGACCTCATCTTTCACTATATTGGCATAAGATGGAGACCTTGTACCACTCGACATTGCACCATCATTCACTTTCACTGAACCGTCTTCCACCTCATTCGAAAGATTATCAGCACCCACGTTCAAAGAACTATCCATACGAGCTGGAGTAATCTTATCATCTGAATTATTTAGCTTACCAAGTGTTTCTAACAAACATGGGAACTGTTCCACACCCACCACATTATTTTCAGAATTCAACGAGTTCCCAGAATCGTTCATCTTATCATCTGAATTCGAAACATCAGTCTGCGTTCTCTTATCCTTTTTTCTTCCACCCCCTCTCCCTCCAGAATCCAAGAAACCATTTTCATAGTTACACCATGCAAAACACCATGTAATCCAGCAACCCACGCGTGTCCAAAAAAATCCACTTACAGTAACACACGTCCAAACTTTAGAAACCCTGAAATCTTCAAAAGAAAGAAGTGAGAGGTATTTGAGTCTTTTCATGTGAAAGACGTGAATCGGGGTATGTATAATGATTTGTTAACTGTAAACAACGTTAAGTGTAATGACAATAAAAAAGTTAAGAATGTATAATGAGTTACTATAGTAAGTATTCTCAGACCTTTTTTGTTTTTTTGTTTTTTTTAAACATAATCGTAAAACTAGGTCAAACAAAAGAATACTTTCAAAATATTAGGTAATCGTGTGAATCATCTATCTCTTTTGAAATGGGAGATGATTTGCACACTCCTCTTTTTGATTGGGACAATCATATGTACAACCGGTTAAAGCAGTGTATATCCACAGTACAACAGTTTAATGCACATGATTAAGTATCTCAATAAAAAAATAGAGTGTGTAAATCATTTCCTTTTGAAATATATCGAGAACACACGACCCACAGAATTCTACCCTAAAACTGAAAGTGGTATTGTTATGCCTACCCTTCTTTACCTTTTGTATCTTCATTTTACACAATTTTTTTTATTGTTTTTTATGTTTCTTATTTTATATATCACAACTTAATTGCCAATAATAGTATATGAACTTTATAAATATCACAACTATCCAATATACTATAATAGTAAATGAATCTTATATATCACAACTTACCAATATATAATAGTTATACTCACAACTTGTTGTAGCAATAGGATACTTATGCCATAAATAGTTTAAAGCGATGGACAATTAACATGGACTAAATAATGCCCCCAATTTGGATTTATATAATTGATTAACAATCCAACTCACATGAGCATGAGATCAAGTATAATGATGCCATACTTTTTTGGGTAAAGAGCCCTAATGATGCCATACTCAAAAGGGAAGTGATTTGCACACTTTGAATTTTTATTGGGACACTCAAATGTACAAGCAGTTAAAGCAGATTATACTTAAAGTGCAACTGCCTGATGCACACATTGGAGTGTCCCAATAAAATATGAGAGTGTGCAAATCATTTCCCTACTCAAAATGGTTAAAAATATTTTTTTATGATAACAGTTCTAAAATGTAATTGCACGATACCAATGGATTAGGTTCCACTCACGTTGAGATGATCGAACATGAATATTCTTTCACATAACAAAGAGCGTGTCAATTGATTCAAATCAAAATTGATTCATCTAGTATGGTCACTCTTTATCATCTAACTATCTTATAAAGAATTTAGGCTACTAAATATAGAAATACTTAAAATTAAGTATTACATATTTTAATGCTAAAAGTACAAGTAATATCAACACAATTAGACATTTAATACATTAAAATCAATACAATTAGACATTTACAAGTTTTGTAACAACATGTACACGCCACTTTGGGCCATTAATGGCCTAAAAATTAATGCAAACCTTAAAATTCAACATTACACCTTTTAATGTTAAAGGTACAAGTAATATCAACACAATTATGCATTTAATGCCTTAAATTCAGCATTACAACATTAAACTAAAACATAATTAATACTCATATTAAAACACCCCATTTTTTAAAAATACAATGAGTTATTCACATTGTACAATCAGTTTACAGCATAACTATCAAATTAAATACAACCAATTAAAACACCCCCTTACTAAAAAGTACAATAAAATTTTCACAATGTACAATCTAAATAAGCTACAACATAATCCAAAATATAAATAATTAAATACACTAATTAATGTTATTTTTAAAACACCCCTAAATGAAAAGTATATGTTATTATGCATATTGTACAAACTAATAAAACACACAAAGTTTATACAATCTAACAAGTTGATGGTACATATAGTTTTGAAAACCAGACCGGACCACGGGTTCAACCGGGAACCGATGTCGCCACTGGTTCCGCTAGCCAATAAAAGCCATCCGAAAATAAACTAAAGAGAACCCGTTGGAACCGATACAAACTTGTGAGCGATGCCTCATCGGGATCTATTTCTCCGATTAATTGTCATAAGGTACCCGTCGCTGCAACGCGCGGGTACCCTGCTAGTGTAAGATAACATGATTAGTCATATTTATCTTAAACGAAATAATCTAAATTTAAAATATCAAAATACAATGCAAGCAATAATAATGTTCTCAATCCCAACTAACAAATATATGGCTAGGAAAATAAGGTGATGCTTAATGTTCGACCAGAATTTTATTTTTTAGGTCTTGGCGTTCAGACTTTTGGTGGACTTGGAAATAAGCCCTTTTTCACACTTGTATTTTTCTATCAGTGTGCAAGTGGAAATTTTGGAATACTTAAACTCATCTATGATTTTTTTATGTTTATATAAAACGCGCAATAATCAATTCTTTTTAATGTTTATATAAAACGCGCTATCAAATAATCACATAAGTAACATAAATATATATTAACACTCTAAAACACCCATGTGCGCATTTATCAAGCACTAAATACACAAGCCATGCAACTAGGGGTGTCAAAAATCTCGACCCGACCCGGACCCGAACCCAAATAAGGATAATCGGGTCGGGTTACTCGGGTCCAAAATCTAAGTCGGGTCAATCGGGTCAACCCGATTAACCCGAGTACAAACTAGGGTCGGGTATCGGGTTCAATTTTTTCCTACTCGGGTTCGGGTCAACCCGATTGACCCGAGTTATTATTTTTTTTTTTTATTATTATTATTTTTTTTTATCTAGTTTTTGGCGCTAATTTATTTTGCTTCCAAGCATGTAAAAAATGAATTCTTGCTAGAATGCAAATTTTCTTATTCCCCCCAAACTTATCATTTACTAGCTATAAAATTATGAAATTAAATTGTTATTTATAGAGGCATGTTCTGAATGATTTCACCATGGTGGTGCACTCTCACTCCTTCTCATTATTAGAAATTAAATTCATGGTAAAATGTGAAATTTTCTTTAGCTGTTCTCACAAAGATGTTGTGCCTTGGTGTGAATATGTTACGATTTTGCAAATTGCAACTGAGCAGGAAATCATACAAATAAATCAATGTGCTCTTTTTTCATTCTCAGGCGGAGACATGGCATGGAAAAATACTTTTAATAATGGCACTTGAATCTTCTATTAGTAAATAGCAAATATTCGTAATTATGTGATTTTGTAAATAGCCCATACCCGAACCCGATTTGACCCGAACCCGACTAACCCGAGTTCAAATAGGGTCGGGTTCGGGTATGTTATTTTTAGTCTCGACCCGACTTTGACCCGACCCGTTTGACCCGAACCCGACCCGATTAACACCCCTACTTGTAAGTAATGAGTGCTACACCAGTCTCCACAGTATTTTTTAGCTTCCCATTGATAGTGTAATCTGACTACAACTTTCAAAAAAATTCCTTATGTAGATACACCATGGTCTTGCACTAAGATGTCAAGGGTCAGTTCTACTTGAACTTTCTTTACAAAAACAGTTTAAACACGAACGCCTAACGAAACACCCATAATCTCCAAGTACAGGTTTGACAGATGACTTGAAAAAATACCAATAAAATCAAAAGTAAAGTGTACTTGCAGTAATAAAACAAACATATAGAGGCATGAAAGGATACAAGATTATAGTAAGTCCTGCGAAAGGTTATCCCAAATCTTTTGCTTAGTTTTCATCCAACAAACTTTGCCCCCAATTTTCAATTTTACAGAAATTGGATTGAGGAAAAATAAACTCACGAATGTAAATGAATTCTTACGTCTCTTACAGTACTTATTCAACAAGAAAACTAAAACACACTTACAACCATATTTGACAAAGTAAAGTTTATACAACTACGACATGCACCGCTCCTTGTTGCAGTTACTTTCAAATTTCACCTAGAAAGATTTGTATTAGACCTGAAAGCGTTCAAAAATAAAACCAAGTTAGTGACTATTTATTAACAAACTCATGTAAAATCAGATTTTACAAAAAGGGAGAACATAGTACCTTATATATTTTGAAGCACATCGAGAATGCGCTGCAACTCGTTGACAACAATTTCAATTTTCATCCGTTGTGGTGGGGAATCCACAGAGCACGATACTCCAATCTTGATAATTGCAACCAAACATTCTTCCACTTTTTTTGCATTTGCGTCCGTACTTTGCAACACAATTGCATCATCATCAATAACATCGATTACATGATCCGGTAATGCCATGTGAGCAAATTTATGAAGGCTAAGACCATCGTTGAACATGTCATCTGTCGGCTTTTTCCCGGTCATCATCTCTAGCAATAATATTCCAAAACTGTAGACATCCCCACAACTTGTCATCTCGCTCCCGATACCATACTCTACAAATGAAAAACAATTAATTAATTTACAAACTTTAACCTGTAAATAAATATAAGCATCATGGAAAAAAGTGCAATTACCTGGAGGTGCATAACCAATTGTTCCTTTAACCCCGGTTGAGCTGTTTTGGTTTAAGTCTGTACCAAGTAGTCTAGCTAAACCAAAGTCTCCAACATGAGCCACCATATCATCATCAAGTAGAATGTTACTAGGCTTCAAGTCACCGTGAACAATCGTTGTTTGGCAACAATTATGAAGATAATCAAGTGCGGTTGCAACATCTCTGAGAATGCTTATTCTTTGAAGGTTCAGTTTTGATGTATTTGCACTTGAATGAAGCCAGTCGTGTACACTTCCATTCGGCATAAACTCGTAAACCAAAGCTTTAAAATCATTGCCTTGAAAATCAACACTTGAACATG
Organism: Artemisia annua; assembly: GCA_014162995.1. NCBI lineage: Eukaryota > Viridiplantae > Streptophyta > Magnoliopsida > Asterales > Asteraceae > Artemisia > Artemisia annua. The sequence continues at coordinate 13,259 of LBNU01019136.1, forward strand.
AAGTTATAATCTTCAACAAATTACGGTGTCGAATATTCCGCCAAGCTTCGCATTCTGCTAGAAAACTTTCGTAAGCTCCCCGAGTATGAAGATGTAGAACCTTGATTGCAACATATTTGTCATCATCGGAATCGAGGATCCCTTTATAAACAGAGCTGAACCCACCCTCGCCAATCAAATTTGCCACAGAGAAGCCACCAGTAGCCTTGAGAAGTTGACTGTATGAAACTTTCATGAACCATTCACTCCCTGATGACTGAGATTGTTGACTATTGTGTTTCTTTTTACACAAAAGATACACACAACATAATACGATGAGCAAAGTCGGTGCAATCACAATGACGAATATGAAGAAAGGAAACCCTTTTTTCTTACTACCCATCTCCTTGCATTTGGGTAACTCAAGTGTAACCAAACCACCACAAAGCTTCTCGTTCCCCAAAACAGAAAATAAACTTACATTGGCAAACACTCCTACAACCGGTAATTCACCCTCAAAATCATTAAAGGATAGGTTCAAATATTCTAAGGATTTCCATTTCTCTAAAAATTGTGGAATTTTTCCTGATAAATTATTTTGAGAAATGTAGAGTACCTCCAATGCTCCCAAGGAACTTAATGAAGATGGTATTAAGCCTTGAAATTGGTTGCCATTAAGGTATAAAAGTGTAAGGCTAATGCATTCACTAAGGCTACTAGTAATGATGCCTGATAAATTATTATAAGATAAATAGAGCTCGCTCAACATCTTGAGGTCTTTAATCTCTGATGGAATGGAACCAGACAGGTTGTTGTGAGAAAGATCTAAAAAATTTGTTAGTGATGGAAGTTGAAGAAGTTGCTTGGGTATTTTTCCACTGAATCTATTTTCTGCAAGGCTTAAACCATTAAGTTTTGTACAATTCCCAAGGCTTGATGGAATATGGCCTACTAATTTGTTGGAATATAGATAAAGTTTATTCAACAAAGATAAGTTCCCAATGGCATCAGGGATAGGCCCTGAAAATTGATTGTTATTTAGACCAAGAAGTTGTAGCTTTTGAAGTTTACCAATGGTAGTGGGGACTTTTCCTTTGAATCGATTCGTATGTAACTGTAAAGTGGTCAAGCCAACTAGACTACCTATACTTGAAGGGAGGCTTCCAAATAACTGATTGTGTCCTAAATGTAGAAATTCGAGTTGAGCAGAAAGATTACCTGTTGATATTGGAAGCACTCCTATAAGGTTGCAATTATAAAGCTCCAACCTCACTAATTTGGTGCAGTTTTTCAAAGAATCAACAAACCTCATGTCATCAGCTTCTCTGCGTCCATGGAAGTTGTTCCCACTTAATCTAATTTTATTAATATCTCTTAATTGTGAAAAATCGATTGTCAACTTCCCACTAAAATTGTTTTGACTCATTTCAAGATATCCTAATTTAGAACAATTAGAAAGAGAAGGTGGAAGAACTCCGGACAGTTCGTTATCCCTTAACTGAAGCCACTCAAGATTTGGGAGCTGATTACCAATTTCTGAAGGAAGACTACCAATGAGGTGATTTTCAGATAAGGAAAAATTAACTAGGAGTGAGAGGTTGAAAATGGAATGAGGGATGCTTCCATATAAGTTGCACTCACCAGAGTAAAATTCCTTCAAGCTTTTCCAATGACCCAAGGTATCTGGAATGCTCCCTCCCAACGGGTTCTCTGCAGCAGAGAACAATTCCATTGATGTGATATTCCCCAAGAAAGGTGGGGTTCCACCTGTTAAGTTATTTTTGTGAATTAAAAGACCAGAAAGTTTCGAGAGTAAACTCATCTCCTTGGGTATGCTTCCAGCTAGATTATTTTGACCGAGCGAAAGAACGTCGAGGTTAGAACAACCAGACAAGTTTGTTGGAATGACTCCACTGAATTTGTTAATATAAAGATAAAGACCACGTAGCCTAAACAGATGACCAAGTTCATGAGGAATGGTTCCTTGAAAGCTGTTGTTCCCGAGATCAAGCACACGGAGGAAGCTGAGGTTTCCTACATGAGGAGACAACAAGCCTTCTAAGCCTTTTGAAAATAGTCGTAAAGCAGTCACTCGTTTGTGCCGCTTTCCACATGAAATACCACTCCAGTCACAGAAATGAAAGGAATGGTTCCACGAGGTTAGAACTTTGTATGGATCTTGGGTGATCATTGACTTAAATGACAACAACGCATGATAATCAGTCTCATTACCGCCATCGGAAGCAGAGACAATGGCAGAAATAAGACATATAATCGCGAGACCATAAAAGAGAATTGAAATATCAGAGGAAGATGATAAGTAATTTAATGATTGTGGTGACTTCATTTTTGGAATTTACAGTATTGGCTTTTTATCCTTAGTTTTGCATGTTAACGCTTTTAATAACATGCGACTGGTGAAATGAATTGGCCAAAAATATACGCTTACAATCATTTATATATAAGACGAACCAATTTTAACAAATAAAACTGAACGCATTATAATAACAAAAGTTCCTTGACTTTAATGTTTAACGTTTGTGAAGAGGATGCCGGCCATCAACAAATTCCTTAACTTTAATATTTAAGGTTCATGACATGCAAATTGTGGAGAGAAAGCCGGCCATCAACAAAATTTTGTATAATTACAGAAGACTTTTAAGAAGACTTGGGACATGGCCGGCTCTAGCATCTGGCGAGGCGGGCCATCATCGCGTTTGAGGTTCGATGTGTAAAAAAGTGAAAAAAATTGTTTATTTATTTATTCTTATATTTTTTTGTGCTACACATCTCAGGAAGAAGGGCATAACATGAACAAGTAAATGAGTTGAACTGTTAGTGAGTTGAAGTATGTTGGTGTTCGATCTTGAAGAAGAAATTAGAATGCAAGTAGGAGGAATAGAAATGAAAATTAGAGGAAGAAGATGAATAGTGTAAAGTAAAGTTTGTGTCGGGAGTATAACAACATCACATGGAATTTGTTTGACCTAAGTATTTATTTTTTGTTTGATTGTCAATTTATTTTACTTGTTCATTTTTAAAATAATTATTAATAAGTTTTTTTAGGTTTTTCATTTTTACTTTAGGAAGTGATATCTACACATAGAGTTTTACTTTGCAAATATAATTTAGTGCATTGAATGCTTGTCTTCATGCATTGAATGCTTGTCCTCAAATATCAATTTTATGTTTACAAAGTAAAACTCTATGTGTAGATATCATTTCCCTTTACTTTAACCAAGTATTATTACAAGACTCGTGTCAATTAAGTTCTTTTTTAGTAATCATAGTTTTTGACTTTTTGACCGACTAATTTACAGGATTTGAACTCACCGCCACATAGACTGAAACCGGGTAAAACCCTCCCTTCTTAGGAGGTTGGTGTGGCACTTCAGGGTTGTTTGCACCCATCAAAAATTATACTTGCAGGGGAGGCCCAGAGGGGGTGCAAACCCGATTCCCGCACAGGGNGAATTGAAATATCAGAGGAAGATGATAAGTAATTTAATGTTTGTGGTGACTTCATTTTTGGAATTTACAGTATTGGCTTTTTATCCTTAGTTTTGTATGTTAACGCTTTTAATAACATGCGACTGGTGAAATGAATTGGCCAAAAATATACGCTTACAATCATTTATATATAAGACGAACCAATTTTAACAAATAAAACTGAACGCATTATAATAACAAAAGTTCCTTGACTTTAATGTTTAACGTTTGTGAAGAGGATGCCGGCCATCAACAAATTCCTTAACTTTAATATTTAAGGTTCATGACATGCAAATTGTGGAGAGAAAGCCGGCCATCAACAAAATTTTGTATAATTACAGAAGACTTTTAAGAAGACTTGGGACATGGCCGGCTCTAGCATCTGGCGAGGCGGGCCATCATCGCGTTTGAGGTTCGATGTGTAAAAAAGTGAAAAAAATTGTTTATTTATTTATTCTTATATTTTTTTGTGCTACACATCTCAGGAAGAAGGGCATAACATGAACAAGTAAATGAGTTGAACTGTTAGTGAGTTGAAGTATGTTGGTGTTCGATCTTGAAGAAGAAATTAGAATGCAAGTAGGAGGAATAGAAATGAAAATTAGAGGAAGAAGATGAATAGTGTAAAGTAAAGTTTGTGTCGGGAGTATAACAACATCACATGGAATTTGTTTGACCTAAGTATTTATTTTTTGTTTGATTGTCAATTTATTTTACTTGTTCATTTTTAAAATAATTATTAATAAGTTTTTTTAGGTTTTTCATTTTTACTTTAGGAAGTGATATCTACACATAGAGTTTTACTTTGCAAATATAATTTAGTGCATTGAATGCTTGTCTTCATGCATTGAATGCTTGTCCTCAAATATCAATTTTATGTTTACAAAGTAAAACTCTATGTGTAGATATCATTTCCCTTTACTTTAACCAAGTATTATTACAAGACTCGTGTCAATTAAGTTCTTTTTTAGTAATCATAGTTTTTGACTTTTTGACCGACTAATTTACAGGATTTGAACTCACCGCCACATAGACTGAAACCGGGTAAAACCCTCCCTTCTTAGGAGGTTGGTGTGGCACTTCAGGGTTGTTTGCACCCATCAAAAATTATACTTGCAGGGGAGGCCCAGAGGGGGTGCAAACCCGATTCCCGCACAGGGCACGTTTTCGAATGGGGCACAAATTTTTGGAAATTTTTTAATATATATTATATATATAATGTAATATAATTTTTGGAAATTTTTTAATACAGTTGCATTGCAGAAAGGAGTTTTTCTAAGTTGAAGTTCTTGAAATCTTATTTACGATCAACAATGTCCCAAGAAAGACTTAGTGGATTGGCAATGATAGCTATCGAGAACGGAATCTTAGAGGATATAAACTGTGAAGAGCTAATCAACCAATTTGCGATGAAGAATGCTAGGAGAGCTTCACGAATCATCGGTTAGCTACTATGGTATGTATTTTTAATACTATGATTTTGTTATGGATATAATTAATTGTTATAACATTAGTTATCATTTATAAAAAAAGAAAATTTGCTAGGAGTTAGGGGCATTTTTTTCTTGGCTCGCACTGGGTACTCAAATCCTCAGGGCCGCCAGTGTATACTTGAGATCTCACACATCCTATAGTAATAGTCACAAGTCTTTTTGTCACTAGGTAAGGTAACCTTTGGGTGGTATCGCAATTAAGTTTTCTTTATCTTTACCTGCTTCTCATTTCGTAAGCATATGTAAAGATATTGCTTTTATTTATTAATCACAAAAAAACACATTAGCTGCGTGGAATCGTATGATTTTTTTTTATTTTTTTTTTTTAATAATTGCTTTGTGAGTACATTTTTTGTCGAGGGATATATAGCATAAACACTTTGTGGTTGGGTACTTTGCTAAATTTTTATAGTTGTTTTGTTTGTTTTGTGATTTACTTACATAGCTTTTTTTTCTTGATCCTTACAAAGGTAAGGATTAATTCATATTTGTTTTATATCGTCTTTTTAAGTTATACTACGTAATACACTTGTATTTAGTTGATATATGCACTTTTGTTTTACGTGAAAACTCGAAAAAAACTGTATGTTGCTTGTTTATAACATATATTAGGGGCATGTTTCGATCATCTCGTCCTGGGCATCAAAAACCTCATGACCGGCCCTGACTTAGGATATGGAAGACTACACTTATATTGCATATATCGTAGACAAGTAACTAATGAGTATTGTTCGTAGCCGCACTTTTCTGCATACTTTTTAGTGAAACAGATCGTATAACATCGTCAAATGAAACTCAAAACTCTAAACATTTTATGAAGAAGAAATAATATACTTAAATGAAGAATATGAAAAATTTTCATACTTTGTAAGAAAGTATAAATGAAAGTTGCTTAGTTTGCTTAATTTTATTATGTACATTCTAAAAGAGTAAGAGATAAACAATACTTTACTTTTTCAATATGTAAATGCAAAGAGTAAGAGCATATTTTTACAAAGTATAACTTATACTAAAATTTAATCATCATATCATCTCCCCAATGATACGATAGAATGATTAAGTTGTTAACACCTTTGCCTTTGGAGACAGAGGTCAAGAGTTCGATCCTTACTCCTTGCAAGGCCGGAGGTTCTTTTCTACCTTTAGTAGAACTGGAAGCAACCTCTCTACCTTTGATAAAGGTAGGGCTGTCTATATCTCAACCTCCCCATACACCATGGAAGACCGTATTGAGACCCATAACCCTGNTTATTTATTAATCACAAAAAAACACATTAGCTGCGTGGAATCGTATGATTTTTTTTTATTTTTTTTTTTTAATAATTGCTTTGTGAGTACATTTTTTGTCGAGGGATATATAGCATAAACACTTTGTGGTTGGGTACTTTGCTAAATTTTTATAGTTGTTTTGTTTGTTTTGTGATTTACTTACATAGCTTTTTTTTCTTGATCCTTACAAAGGTAAGGATTAATTCATATTTGTTTTATATCGTCTTTTTAAGTTATACTACGTAATACACTTGTATTTAGTTGATATATGCACTTTTGTTTTACGTGAAAACTCGAAAAAAACTGTATGTTGCTTGTTTATAACATATATTAGGGGCATGTTTCGATCATCTCGTCCTGGGCATCAAAAACCTCATGACCGGCCCTGACTTAGGATATGGAAGACTACACTTATATTGCATATATCGTAGACAAGTAACTAATGAGTATTGTTCGTAGCCGCACTTTTCTGCATACTTTTTAGTGAAACAGATCGTATAACATCGTCAAATGAAACTCAAAACTCTAAACATTTTATGAAGAAGAAATAATATACTTAAATGAAGAATATGAAAAATTTTCATACTTTGTAAGAAAGTATAAATGAAAGTTGCTTAGTTTGCTTAATTTTATTATGTACATTCTAAAAGAGTAAGAGATAAACAATACTTTACTTTTTCAATATGTAAATGCAAAGAGTAAGAGCATATTTTTACAAAGTATAACTTATACTAAAATTTAATCATCATATCATCTCCCCAATGATACGATAGAATGATTAAGTTGTTAACACCTTTGCCTTTGGAGACAGAGGTCAAGAGTTCGATCCTTACTCCTTGCAAGGCCGGAGGTTCTTTTCTACCTTTAGTAGAACTGGAAGCAACCTCTCTACCTTTGATAAAGGTAGGGCTGTCTATATCTCAACCTCCCCATACACCATGGAAGACCGTATTGAGACCCATAACCCTGAAAGACGGTATTAGGAGTTACTTTACTTTTATATCATTTACCCTATATTTTACTAAAAAATTTCAATCAAGTTCACTTTTGGGCTGATTTATTTATTTATTATTATTATTATTATTATTATTTTTTTTTGAATGATGATGGATTGGGTCAACTAATTGTTCTTGCCCATTATGTCTTTTGATAGGCAATATCTAAGGTTTGTCCTATGTTACATACTTACTTGGTTATGGTAGTCGGCTTTTAGTTGTTGATCAAATGACACTTGTAGTACTAAACTCTAAACACCAACCGCGACTTAAACAGTTTACTATACTACATGTGTATTATATCACATGCGGGATTATCACACAAATCATATAATAACAACACTGCCAAAGCCAACGCATGATCCGATTTGCACCAGCATAATTCAAATACACAAGAGAACATGACACGTTATACTCGAAGAGCCCTAATCCCATGCATGCTAAAGTTTGGCTTGTATATTACCATAAATGAGTAATGTATTTTTTTTTTAACATCCATAAATGAGTAATGCAATTAAATGTTTTTACACTAAGATGGCAAGATTGCTCATATTCGTTCATTAAACAAAGTATCTCCCCCAAGTAGTTTATAAAACAATTACACGAGTAAAAGTGGGCCTATGAACTCACCTTTAAGCAAAGTGATAACAAAACTGAAAATAAGGCAACGGGAAGCCGAGAAAATCCTAGAAGCAACCTAAAATATAATGTTGCGTCTTAGGTTTATAAATAACACACGTAAATATGCAATGAATTATATAAAATTTTTATATCGATTATACCATTGTACTAAGTGTTTAAAAGTTTTCAAAACGACAAAGACTAATGTTGACTAGTTCGGAAAGTTTAATAAGTCCTAATCTTTAGTGCTGATTGGTTTTAATATAGCTATCCGATTTTAGAAAATCCGTTTCTCCTAAACCATAAATGTTCACGACTCGCTTTTTACCCTCGCAGAAAGGTATTTGAGTCTACTAATCAAATATGTGAGTCCTACCACTTTAGTTTTTAAATAAAATGTGTCAAATTACCAAAATATCCTTAAGTGTCATAGCTGTTAATTTTCTGCACAAAACAGTCCTCGAAAAATGTCGTATATTTCAATCTACACATCCGTTTTAATTGATTTGAACCGCCATGTTTAAGTTTAAGTGTCTACTACAGTTTCTCTTTATACCCGAACAAGTTATTCTATATCTATCTAGGAACTTTTATGAATTGAAATCTGGTGTGTAAATCTGGAACACTTTTACCGTTTATTTTCTAATTAAATCATCGGACATCGTTACGATATGTGCGACCCGTAGAATCGAAGCTAAGATATAGACATACAACTGCATATTTTTCTTTAAGTCCATAAACCTACTGATTCTTCTCAGAAATTCAATCTTTGTGATAATATTCATATTGAAACCAAAATAAAAGATGTTCTAGAAACATGCATTAAATGAGCAAGTTGCACCAGTTGCTAATATTATTCGGATAAAGGCACAGAGAATCTTGCAGGTTATATTCGATTGAGAGATATAACTGATTCTTATCCGATCTCTGATTTGATTCGTTACTCTCCTATAAAAGGAAGGTCGGTAAGCTGAATGAAACACACAACAAACACATCTCATCTCCTCACTTCTCTCTATCTACTATATAGTTATTCTCTCTACTATTGTTAGTAGCACCTATACATGAAGGGAAAGCCCTATAGTGAGATATATCTCCATTAATTCCTAAATAGGAAAAGTGGCGTAAAACCACATATATAATGTGAGTTACCAACAGGGAATCGCCACATGACAAATCATTCTACGCTCATACATCTTGATGCATTATCTCCCGACACACCAATTCTTCTCAACCTATATATTACATTCTAATGCATACACTATATATGCTCAATACTGACTTGATCGTCGGAGGGGGTTCCCCCGGGCTCAGCCCGGGGACCTCTCTAACGAGTTTTCTTTGTCTTTTCAGCACTGTTACTAAAGACCCGAAGTCAAGGTCAGCACAAGTCAAATGGCCAGCTCATCACCTTGACGACCATGCGGATTTTGGTAGCATCAAATGGCGCCATCCGTGGGACCCGAGCAAAATACTTAGCTTGTGTGCTCATCTTGTGTTGTCTCTAAAATATGGCTGACTATCGTCACAAATTAGCTCGTAATTCAGGTAAGTAAACATCTTCTTATCAAAGATAACCAAGGGTCTATTAAAAGTCATTCAAATAAAATATGAAAATGGATGATATATACTAAATTACCCTCTGATCAGATTCATATATCTTTTTTTGGTCTCAGATTCATACATCTTATGACCATTAGTTTGGTTTAATATCTTCCTGAACCAGATGGTATCGGTTAAAACTAAAGGAAAAGTAAAAAAGATGTATGCTAGACTCTGAGCATATTATTACGAATCAGTAACATGTAGTATTATCATTTTAAACTATTGGCGTCCCATCTTTAAACCAAGTTGCAACAAATGTTTAATCAGATGATTTGTCAAAGCAACAAATAGTACTGTTATATCACAGTCTTTCATCTCGAAGAGGCTTACTGAGATCTGTAGAAATCCACTGATCAAAGGTAAATAACAGTTTTTAAAGCCACTTATATAAGATGATAAAAAAACTATGAAGTATCATGACATGATCTTATTCATAACTGATCGATTCTCATAGATACGATTTCTTCTGCCATGGATCTTTGGTTCAACCCATTTTCAAAAAAAAAAAAAAAAAAAAAAAAAAAAAAAAAAAAAAAAAAAATTCTCATGACAAGTTGACAGCAGCTTCTAAATATATGTGTACTTTCTAATAGGACCCGGATGAGATTGTTATCGGTCAATACAAATTATAAAATAGAGTTTCACTAGAGTCCTATTTTAACACTAATTGACCAAAAATAACAATAATAACAAATGGGGTTTTGATCATATGATTTCTTATAGAATTTCAAGTCCTGTACCAGAACCAATTGGTAAGAAAAAAAATTATGCTTACTCACATGATTTCCTAACAGGCTAACAGCAAGGCTGTAAATATCATATATACATGATGTGTTATCTAGTTTAATAAATTTGGTAGGATGCGTTATAATGTCAATATGTAAATTCGTTATAACTCATTTAATACAGTAAAAAGGTTAGAAATCAAATATATACCTGATTCAATCATTTTTGTTCCGAACATTTCCAAAATTATTATCCTGGAAAGTGTTATTGAATAATCTCGCAATATTAGGCCATGAGAGTAACTCTTGTACAAAGGGGTTGTCTTTGTTTCTCATGATAAGAAACAAAAGACTAAATCTCATATGAAATAGCCTTTTCTAATCTAAATTCAACAACCTCTCTGAGGACCCATTATGAACCCATGGTTTGGGTCATCATATACAAAGAAGAGGTGATCAGTAGGATTATAGGAGAACTACAAGGAAGAATACTTGTAGCAGCAACTTGAATGTTATTAAATTATAGTTAAATATTTAACATGTAAATGTCTAGAATCGAACACGAGACCTCGGGATTGCACACATTACAAACGAGAATAAAAGT
>LBNU01019137.1:13185-24576 GCA_014162995.1 Artemisia annua
TTACAACATTGCCTTAAGGTGCTTCGTACAATAATGTTTCAAGATGACATACAGGCGAGCGTAGAGACAGAATGGAGTCTCTCTAAGGTCACAATTTAATGCGAAACCAACTTATACCTCACTTTATAGTGTGCCATTGAGCCTTGAAAGGCATCAAGGTACAGTCGCACCAATCAATTAAACGTTTATGAAAGCTCAAAACTTGGTTTCACCATTATTAGTCCAATTAAATTTTTTCTCTTGAAAACTACCCTTGTTATTGCTTACAATTTAATAAACACATAACACGTAACAAGTAATTTAAAAGAAAACACATAATCAACTAATAAATAAATAAGACGGTGAAAACACATAGCCGCATGCAAGCTTAATTAGATAGAACCCTAATTAAAACAATTATAGGTTTAGAATGTGAAACACATAACAAGCAAATTGATTTTAATGTATAGGAGATGAGTAGTTGACAAGTTGATTAAAAAATTAATTTATTAAACTCATTAATTTTGACACTGTCGCAGTCTCACAGAATGAAGCTAAAAGAATAAGCTTCACATATGGACAGTTTTTTACCTTTGTGGTTCATATAAATGAGACCAACATAACGCACATATTAAGCGGACTTTTTAAACAGCAATCCTGTTACAGTTCAAGAATCGAGACCTTAATCCGCAAACATGAACCTTGATTTACTTAAATACATATACACACTTGATTATACTAAAAGAGACCGCTAAAAATCCATTCTATCATTCAAATTTAACCAAATGAGTTTGAAAAGAAATTAAATTTACACAGTAACATCCCTATATTTGATCAAATAAAGCATCAATATAACATTCTCAAAGTAGCATGTCAAATTACGGACCTGTGCGTAATCTTCTTGGAACATATACATGATCAACCTTATGACAATCCAACAAATACTGCAAATTTCAAAAGAGAAACAATTAATTTACAGGCATTTAAATATGACAATCCTCCGAAAACTACAACTTTTAAAAGAGCACAATTAAACTTAAGGTTCATATAAAGGGGGTGTTTGGATAAGTTTTTAAACTATTTACAGGCATTTCAAGTTGCAACAATCAGTTGACTGTTTTGGTCAACTTATTATATTAGATTTTCAATAACAAAACTCATCATTAACATTAATCTAAAACTACCATAATATCCCTGGATTTAGGGAGTGTTTGGGATTTCTCATCAAATAACTTTAAATAAGCCCCAAACATCCCCTTAAACAACTAGTAGTTAATTAATTATCTATTCTTCAATTTGCAATAATGATACTACATCTGCACATCCAAATATCCAATGTTTTACATAGTTATCATCAGAATAATCAAGTTTTCACTAATAAAACTCATACTTAACATGATTGTAAATTACCATAATATCCCTAGCTTTAAGGAGTGTTTGGGATAGCTTATTTAGACTTCTTAATAGATTTATGAGCAAAGAACTTTTTATAAGATAAGTAGTTAGGTAGTTAGGAAATAAACAACTCCCACCTTAATTACTCAAACTGTTTAGTTCTAATAAAATACTGTAATGACATAACAATTTTTTAAAATCATTCCCAAACACCCCCTTAAAAAACTTATTATCTAAGTATCCAATTCTTCAAATTCACACTAATCACACCAAAATAACATATCCATTTATCCAAACACCCCAAATTAGTACTCTAACATAACTTACCTTTTTGGGAAGCTTGACTTTTTTGCTAGTTTCACCCACACAACTCATTTTCAGCTTCTTTGATTGTTTATGCAAAATTCCGATCCAGAGATGGATTGCATCTATGAATGCACCTAACATCAGTTGCTATCTGTGTACTTGCTTATCATAATTACAAGCAATATATGTGCCAATTCCAATTATAGTTGATCCCTTGCTAATCCTTTAGGTTTCACATGACGCTCCAGTTTTCTTATGTCCATCTCCTTGGGTCTGCTACTGCTAGTATATATTCTGTAATCACATGAATGAATTTTTGACTAAACTTATCACCTCTTAGTTTGCAAATGCTTACCTTTTTGGTTTTCAGATTGTCAATACTTAAGGGGGATAGCTTGAAGTGAGTTTGAACGAGGGATGTCAACCAAGGGATGTCAACCAATTAGGTGAGTACACAAGTCTTAATTTACGAACTGCAATCTTGGGTCATTCAAGTTTTGCTTAAGCTGATAACGGGCTGGCACAGTTTCGGAATGCTTACCAAATTGGATCATTAAAGTAGAGAACGACCGTGTAAGATAATTGATCACTTAATGCATACACTACATATTCTGATCATATAAATCCCATACATTATTAATTTTGAGGTTCAAAGAGTTGTACACTTGGGGAAAAATACATAACTGATCAGATTAATCGATCACTTAATGTCCGTGTATTGGAATTTGGGTGATTGGAAGTGTTCCCAGATAATCGATCACTTAAATCCATGAAATTATAAAGTTGGAGACACAAAGTGCAGTAAAATTTTCGAGTTAATTTTTAAAGAAAAAACGGATATAACTTAACTGCCAAGCTAATTTAATTGATAAACTTGCAATACAAGCAACAAATTATAAGCAGATCTCTGAGTAAAACTTAAAAACTTAATAACACTGATTTATAAAGGGAAAAATCTCTAAACCAAAATAAAACATGTCCATGTGTAGTTGAAGCTACTCAAAAGCCCAAGCGTTCTCCTTTCGGACGGCCTCTTCTTCTTCAGGAGTGAAATCATTCTTGATGTTGAATATTTTGCGGATTTCTTCTGGCGTCTTTCCCTTCATCATATCAGCAACAGTCTGACACATAAGAGCTAACAGGTTCTTGATGTTGAGATAGTTTGCGGCCTGAAAACAAATAATAGAAAAGTTATTTATTAGCAACATATTCATAAAATTATGGTAATGGTTGTAAACAATACTACAAAATTAAACGCTTAACAAATATAAGTATAATCGAACACAAGCTGAAACTAAAAAACGATTAACATATCGAGGATTACGTACAAGAATGAGATCAAAGAGAGTGCCCTGATCAGCTTTCACAAAGTCAGCATCAAACGCTTTAAGATCCTCTTCAGTAACCTTATCACCGTCTTTTGGTGCCTCAACATGTTTCTTACAGTACTCAACAACCTTTGATAGGATCTTGCCAGTGACATTGGGTAGAGGGATGACGCTGTCAGCACAATCATCTTCGATCATGTGTTTGATCGTCTGTGACTCCAACGCCACCGTCTCATCTAGCTCAAACGTCTCATTGTCGGAACTCTTGAGCACAATCTTCTTTGAAGAAGAAGAAGACATTGTTTAGAATGATGGAGTAATTATTTGGAACGAATGTATAATGGAAAACCTAAAATCGAGAGTTGTCTAATTAGAAGACTTCGTTATGATTTTGATTGTTATGTTTGGGCTTATATATCTATATTTATAGAGTGGAATATCGTGTTTTAGGAATGTAAATCGTTTATGATAAATTGCATACAAGTACTCCTTGTTTTAGACGTGTTAATAACATGTGTGTCCATCTAATTACTTTACATACCAAAAAACGTATAGTAGATAACATATTTCTAGTCCAATTGTCATTGTTGATAAGAGTGCTCGATACTTTGTACTTCGTATTTGTTTCCTAAAAAGCAACAATTATTCTTGCTATTGTAATTTATAAATATATTATCCTTATTAAATTAAACTAATGTATAGCACGAGATTATCTATCTTTTATATAATAAAAGAATTACATCATTTCGGAGTTTTTTTTACAAAACAATCTTAGTGGAAAAAAAATTGGACCAATAGGAATGCTCGATTTTGACACATAGGCGAAATCGAGCAATATGATTGACCAATAAAAAGTCAAAATTGAATTGATTTTGGTCAAACTTTAATAAATTAGGTGGAGAATTTGATTGAGGAAAAAAAAACACATAAAAATATAGGTGTCAAATTTATGAAAATAAAAACTTAAAAAAAGAGGAGGTAATTAATAAAACATTAGTGTTTGAATTTTAAATATATTATATAGAGTTAAGTGTAAAATTATAAATCTCCATGTTTTTTGATAACTTTAGATAATAAACAAATAACCCCTTACACTTTATACCCCCTACACTTTATAATATGAACTTTGTTTACAATTACATGAGTATTAGTATTGGTTTGAGACTTCCATCCATTAAACTTACAAAATTTTATAAATGTACGAATTAGTTTTAATATACGTTAAATACTTTTAAAATAAATATTAGTTTTAAACTTTCATCTATTAAAATATCTTTTTACTATGTACGTTAAATATAAATAAGAACTCATGTTATCCTATTTAAAAGTTTAATCTATACGTACACGGGTTTGAATATTAAATACAGTTAAATTATTATTAACGGTAATATAAATATCAAATGGTAAGTATGAGTTACTGTGATATGAAAATAAATATACGCGATTGTACTTATAACGACTCATGTAATTATTATTTAAAGTTTATATACGGATATCCGGAAAAACATTTTTAAAAACTTTACGGAGTATATTTTAACTTCATCGACGCTCATTATGTGCTACTAAACTCGCACAATTTATACAACATGATATTAGTTAAAGTTAAACAACAACATCAACCTCAACATTAACATCTATGTCGGCTAAATAAAGTTAAATCTTTCATCAAATAAAATTTTTACAAAATATTAATTGATATTAATACACAATGAAAAACTCATGCATACTTATTAGTTGTATTTATATCATAATTTTCACGGGTACATTTTTATATATCCATATAGTAAACAAAAATTTTAAAATAAATTTGATTTATGTGTAAACCCATGTGATCAAAGATCTTTGGCCCAATAACATTATAAGGAGATACGCTCAAGAATCTAATACAAGGTCGATGCCACTGTTATATTTACAATTTCTGCTAACTATTTTTCTTACTTTCGCACATGTTGATGCTCTAACTTTTTAAAATATACATAAGATTTTCTATTTTTAAACGATAATACTATATAATTAAATTTTTCTGAAAAACCCCGTGCGTGCACGGGTATTATAACTAGTACTACTTATAAAGGAAAAACAGTTAAAGTGAAAAGTTGAGTTTTCAACACTTGGGTCATATGAGAGAGAAAAATAAAATAATTAATAATCTTATTAAAACACCCCATTACTTAAAAGTACAATGATTTAATCACATTGTACAACCAATTAAAAACATATCTACCAAATTAAATGCAACCAATTAAAACACCACTTACAAAAAATAAAATAAAAATTTCATAATGTACAATTTAAATAAGCTACAATATAATCAATATGAAATAATTAAACACACTAATTTATGTTATTTTTAAACACCCTAAAATGAAAAGTACATGTTATTATACACATTACACAAATTAATAAAACACACAAAGCTTCATACAACCTAACACGTTGATGGTACATATAGTTTTGAAAACTGGACGGGACCAACGGGTTCAACCGGGAACCGGTGTCACCACCGGTTCGGCTAACCAATAAAAACCATCCGAAAACGAACCAGAGAGGACCCGTTGAAACTGATAAAAACTGGTGAATCAGGCCTCATCGAGATCTATTTCTCTGGTTAATCATCACAGGGTACAAGGAAAAATTGAAAAGTGAAAAGTTAAAACTAAAAAAGGAAATGTTGAAAACATATATTTCAAAAGGAAACTATTAATACAAATCACAAACCGGGTTGACCCGGGACGTTTCAAACCCGGCGGGTTGATCCGATTTAATTTAACCCGTTTTCGACCCAACCTAGCAAGTTGAACCGGTTTAAATCGACCCATTTTTCGACCGGGACGGTTCAACCGGTTGAACCACCCGGGTAGAACCGGGTTTCGAAACATTATGTTTAATTTCCAGATCTTCAAACTTTTGTTATTTTTCGTTTATAACCTATAAATTTTTTTTATCAATAAACTATCTGTCGCTATTAAATCCCGTTGCTATGCACGGGTACTCGTCTAGTATATCATAAGAACAAAAGATTACTACCAGTTAAAGTGTTAAACCCTAAAGCTGTTAAAATTCTTTTGGGCGTATATTAGTTGTTTGCATCATAAAAGCAGTCAATTTGGTCGATCATCGTTATTGTTTTTGTAGTTTATTGGAAAACATACATGTCAGACCACATCCCTTTTGAAATCCAAGAACAAATCATCAAAAACCTTCCTGTCATATCGTTGCTTAAATTCAGATCGTCTCAAAACCATGGAAGTCTTTGATTGCTAAGTTTATTGCTGCTCATTACAACGTCTGTAAAGCTCAGCCACAATGTCTGTTTATAAGTTACAAGGAAAAAGATTAATAACGATACCATTATTACAACGATCATGAACCCAATCAATTTATTTCAATTGTTGACGATGATTCTTTCCCCCAACACAAGTTTGCTCCTCCTCTTCCTGTGCCCGTTAACTCATTTGAGGATTTTGGTTCAATTGAAGTTGTTGGTAGTTCTCACGGCTTGTTTTGCTTTTACGGTTGTGATAATTATGCTGAAACACAGATGGCTGTTATTTGGAATCCTTCTATAAGAAAATCTGTAGGCATTCATGTTCCTGGTTTGTATGGAAAACCTTATGAGGCTATTCTTGGTTTTGGTGTTTGTCCTCGCACTCTTGACCCGAAGTTTATAAAACTTCCGCATAATATTCCCTTGCCTGGAACCCGGAAACGTATAAGTTGCGCCCTTAAGCAAGTTAAGGTTTTTGCATTAAGCTCGTGTACTTGGAGAAGTCCATACGGCAATCTGCCTCGAGCATCGATTGGATTTAAAAAGCCTCAGGTAGTTTTAGATGGGTTTATTTATTGGCTTGCTTTTGATAAGGTTAAGTCGGATTTCGGATCTAGGTATGATAATCTGATTATTTCATTTGATCTAACCAGTGAAGAATTTGGAGAAGTACATCTCCCAGAGAGTTTAGTAGAAAAAGGCTTGTCCATCTCCAAACTCAGGGAGTCTCTTGTTGTTCTTGAATACATACAGGCAGAGTCAAGTTTCTGCAATATGGATAATGGGGCCTGGTGTTCCAAAGTTTTTTACTAAGCAATACACCTTTGAGGGACCAGATAAGTCAATAGAAAGAATATTTGGATTCAGAAAGAGTGGTGAATTCATAATTGAAAGACAATATGACTGCGAAGATGAGTCTTCACGTGAAATTGCTCTTTATGAACCCGACTCAAAACAGATTAGTAAGACAGGGATTGTTGGAAAGACGTGGTCATTTTCTGTGCATTCGTACATGGAAACACTACTTTTGCTTGGTCAGCCAAATGGTATTATTCACAAAGACAAAGACAAAGATAAAGCATTCATTCCATGGAGAGGCGGACCCAAGAAAAGATGTCGATCTTTTAAGTAGGCTAGCAAGGTATCGAGTTTATTTTAAATTATTGATAAACTTATAAATGTGCATTACACATTGATTGGTGCTTGTGTTTGCAATGAAATTATGCTTGTAAGAACAATGACAACACAAATACACTATCCCACTGGTGTGCGGGGTACGAGGTTAATGCTTCTAGCATTTACTCTAATTGATCTCACATTTTTGAACTCTTTCGTTTTTGCAGCACAATATGATTGGATTCACAATCATTGGACAGTCCAACCTGGCAAAGCTAAAAAATCAGACACGGAGAAGTAAAGCTATTTAAATTTTCCACATATTTCAAGACATTTGTGCTTTCTTTTGTTTTATTTCATGTTTTAATGTATGGATTTCGGAAAGTGTTTAATTCACAATATCTTAGTAATTAAGTGGGCTTTTTAGTTATATTTATAATTGTTCATGAAGCTGTTCACCATTAACTTACAAGATGAATTAAAAATAGTTTGATGGGCAATTTATGAAAATGAGATCGTACAGGTTAGTATATACTCTATATACCGTTGGCCTATTGCTTTGTTTAATGTTGGCGCAGATGGTTAAAGTTAGGTTGATGCTTGTGCTAGAAGTGAGATAATTTTTTCTAATATTGCTGATTTTAAGGACTCGATTTTTTTGAACACTGTAAACAAAGATTATACTCAAGTATATATGTTTCGTAATCTCGACTACGTAGTGTAGTTGTGGGTAAGGCAGATCACTACTTCTAACTCTTTATAAGTGGTCATGCACTCATGTCCCTCACTACGGGTCTTATCTATTACCAGCAGTTTGGACCCGAATGCCATAAAATTGCTTACTTTGGAAAGAAAAAGATAGAAAAAAAAGTTTCTAATTGGCTTTGTATGCTTGGTGGGGCTAAATGGGCAACTTAAAAGAGATGATTAAACAGTGAACGGGTCAATTTGGCTTTGTATGCAGGTTAATTTGGCCAAATTTTAGTCTTCTCATTCTTTCAATCCTTTCTTGATTGTTGTGGTTAGTAAGATGATTTATATATAATTAGTTTTGATATGAACGCTGGTTATTTATGTCATTCTTTTTTTTTTAGGTTATGAGTACTATCAATGGTCATAAGTTTGTTTTACAATGTATTATTTCTAGTTCAAATAATAGGTATCAAATAGCATTTGATAAGTTGATATTAAGAAATCTATAAAAAAAATATCAGCAGCCAACCCAATCTGTATGACTTGCACCCATATGACCCCTTTTTTAGAAGTGACCCGTTTTGACCTGAACCATATTCGACTATTTCCATATCCCATCCAACAGCCCATTTTGCCACTTATAGAAATCTCGTTTTGTTATCTTGGATTGCAATCCTTATCAACTCTATTCCTGGCCTGTCATACAAGTGGATCTTATGTATCATGTTTAAACTGTTTATATTGTCTAAAGAATATTTGTAGATGAAGATGTACACATTTGTCTATGTCTTTTGTGTTTAATGCAGTTTCCTAATCGAGAACCTTCTAGATTACATCCTTTTGTCTCCCAATCTCTAGATTTTGATAATTTGCTCGTCTTCTTTTGGTAGAATTGGAACACGCAGGTTGGACTGGATAATGGAACAAAACATGTCACTTAGAAATATAGGTCAATCTCCTAATTTAGGATAATGGAACAAAACATGTCACTTTGAAATATAGGTCAGTCTCCTATTTAAACAGTAACTTTTTTAGGTTCCGTAAACCAACACTAAGATGGCCTAATAATTAGACACCCTAATGTCATCACAAAGAGTCTGAGGTTCAAACCTCATTAGGTATACATCCTTGGGGTGGCCAGGGAAAGGGCCGGAAACAGTCACGAGGATACCCCCACTTAAGCCGTGTATATTTGAGTTAAAAACTCGCCCTCTCCGTAATGACCAGTTTATCATGTTCAGTTTTGTAAGTACATTATTTGTTACTGAAGTTTATTATAAACAATAAATGCATGTTTATGTGTTTTGCTTCCTTTTTTTGCTAGGCATGAACAAAACAAAAGCAAATTTTCTAATTAACTGGTTATGCTAGAGCCAAAATGGGGTTTCTTCAGCTACCCAAGTATTAATGCATATCCTTACATATTATGTAAGTTGTGATTCATAACCTATTTGAGTCCATGATTAGCGACACAAGCTGATCATCTTCTCAAATTTTGGCCATGGCCATTGTCTTCTCTATCTGCAAATGCCTTTATGTTTTAAAAATACCCTTAACATTCTATATCGCGACTTTTCGAAAGTATGTCATTTTCTTTCATCGACAGCCCTCAATTCATTGCTGGGTACGGTGCTCGAATCACTCAGACACTTCGTTTTATAGTAAGGTATGTAGATGATGCAAAATCTTTTAAGGAAAATTTTATATGTATTATAGATGATAATGACACTTTGACCCATCAACAAGAATTTGATCCAGCTGTTTTTTCGCCTCTTGTCGAAAAACTTAGCGGTTCAAAATCATAAGTGATTGGTACCTCTCATGGCTTGTGGTGTTTGTATGGTTACAAAAACAATGGCGAAAAGATGGTTGTTATGTGGAACCCTTCAATTAGGAAATCTGTTAGTATTCCTGTCGTAAGCTCCGGTTATTCGGTTTTCAATTTCGGGGTTTGTCCTGTCAATAATGACCCTACCATTTTTAAATATTTTGTATGATCCTTGGCATGTTGAAGTTTTTACATTGAGCTCGGGGGTTTGGAGTTTCATTCCATGTAGCAACCTGCCTCGTAATTTTTATATACTTGAATCGACTCAGGTTGTTTTAGATAGGGTTATTTACAGGGTTGCTTCTAATGCGATTGTTGATGCTTTTGGCCGAGTTACTTATATGATTGTGTCATTTGATTTGATTACCAAAGAAATTAAAGGGATAAACCTTCCGGGTTCTTTAGAAAACCAGATTCACAGTGATATTTTCATTTCTAAGCTAAGGGATTCTCTTGTTCTGTCTGGATACAATAATGAGGTCAATGCATTAGTTTGTGTGCAGATGATGGTGCATGATGGTGTTATAAATTCTTTTACCAAGCTATTAACCATTGATAAACCTTCTTTTAGAGTATATAAAATACTCGGATTTAGGAAAAGTGGTGAACCTATAATGGAAACCCGAACGCTGAACAAACGGTATCCAAATGCCACACTGGAAGTTTACAAACCCTGCTTGCAAGACATTGAGGATCTTGGGATTTATGGAGACTGGGGCTCATTTTTGATGGGCTCTTACAAGGAATCGCTACTTTTGTTTGATCACTCGGATTGACATATATTAAGACTGTAATTGATCAAAAGAAGATTACCACATTGCAAGTTTGTCGATCTACAAAGTTATATTCGTATCTAACGAGGGAGGTACCTAGTTTGTGGTTTATGTAGGAAAAAAATCACTTTTGTTTAGTAATTTGTATGTGTATTTGTGAATGATCAGTGATAACGACTTCATTTGATTGACATTAGATCTTCAGTTACAGTTCCATTATCCTGTAGAAGCTTACAAGTATTTCTCCAATTGTAGTTGATGACGTATAGTCTACACCGGGTCATGAACCCGTTTGGTAAACAATACCAATACGTAAGTCCACTACGCGTGGGCCAGTTTAATAATAATTGGACTACCAATTATACGGCTTTGGCCCACAAGGCCCAAGCCCAATGCTTATTTAGGAATGTGATAATGATATCTCCTAATTATAGGATGTGTATCAAATATCCGCGATACGCGGGATACACCAAGGTTTGCGGAACACGAAACCAACAAGGATTTCGTGTCTATATATAGAGGGCGTCATAGCTCTCACAAAGGTACGACTTACAAACCCTAACTCTTCACAACCCTAAAACACGATTACTTACTCTCACGCCGGAGGATAATCGGGGGAAACAATCCCTCGATAAGCCTAACGGTGTTTGTTGCTTTCTTAGTGCGCAGGTCTCAAGCAATATCATCCAATTGATACGAGGAAAG
>LBNU01019137.1:33346-43975 GCA_014162995.1 Artemisia annua
AAATTGTACCCATAGCCCAAAAGTTGATTTTGAAGCCATAGAACTTGAGCACAGCAACTTGCAGCAGCCACATACTCTCCCTCAGTTGATGAAGTAGCCACCATTGTTTGTTTCTTGCACTGCCAGGACACCAATCTATACCCAAGAAATTGGCATCCACCTGTTGTGGATTTTCTATCCAAGCTAGCTCCAGCATAATCAATATCTGAGTAGGTAACCAATTCCATAGGAGATTCTCTAGGGTACCATAATCCCAAATGAGGATATGCTCTAAGATATTTGAAAATCTTCTTCACTGCAGTCAAGTGTGTTCTTTGGGAGTGACCTGAAACCTTGCACAAGCACAAACTACAAACATAATGTCTGTCCTTGATGAAGTGAGATACATCAAAGAACCAATCATAGAACTGTACATATGTACATCAACTGCTTCTCCACTGTTTTCTTTTAGAAGCACATGTGTACCCCTGTCTGCAGGTGAGCTTGAGGACTTTGCATCAGTGAACTTGAACTTCCTAAGTATCTCAGCCACATACTTTTCTTGATTAATGAAGATTCCATCTGGCCTTTGTTGTACTTGATGTCCCAAAAAGAATGTGAGTTCACCCATAGAACTCATCTTGAACTCATCCTTCATAAGCTTCTCAAAATCTTTGCACATCTTTGGCTTTGTTGAGTCAAAAATAATATCATCAACATACACTTGAACCAGCAAGATATCATTTTTGTCTTTCTTGATGAACAAAGTTTGATCAATTCTTCCTCTGTGAAACCCATTCTCCAAAAGATAAGTTGCTAGGGTTTCATATCACTTCCTTGGTGCCTGATGCAGTCCATACAATGCTTTAACCACCCTGTATACCTTGTCTGGATGTTCAGGGTCTTCAAAGCCTGGAGGTTGTGAAACATATACCTCCTCATCAATTTGCCCATATTGAAAAGCACTTTTTACATCCATTTGATAGACTGTGAAGCCCATAAAGGATGCATAGGCTAGAAAAAGCCTAATTGCTTCTATTCTTGCAATTGGGGCAAACACCTCTTCATAGTCAATACCCTCCTCTTGAGTGTATCCTTGAGCTACAAGCCTAGCCTTGTTTCTTACGACTATCCCTCTTTCATCTCTCTTGTTTCTGAACACCCATTTGGTACCAATTACTTTCATGCCTTTAGGTAGATCACAAAGCACCCAAACCTTCTGAATCTTGAACTGAAGCAACTCTTCTTGCATTGCTTCCACCCAGCTTTCATCTTCAAGTGCCTTGAATACATTCTTTGGTTCCATTTGAGACAGAAAACACATGAACAAGCATTCATTTTTGCCTTCATGATCCTTAGATTCATAAATTTCACTGATAAAGCCATGAATGTCAGCCATCTTTGATTGTCCTCTAGTCTTCACAGGTGAGTTTACATCCCCTATCACATTTTCAAGAGGATGTGATTTATGAACTGTGGTATGGGGAGTTTGAGGAATGTCAATCTCAGTAGGCATATTTGATATTTCAACATCACTGGCTTGAGCTTCTTGTGTAACTGGACTTGAATTTTCCACATCAGGTGTGGCAGTGGAAACTTCTGGACTAGCAGTGGAATTAGTATTTCCACTGCTTTCAACATTCTTTGCAACTTCTGGTCTAGCAGTGGAATCTTTTGGCCTAGTAGTGGAATCTAAATTTCCACTGCTTTCATTATTTCCAGTGTTCACATTTGTTGCTTTAGAAGGTTGAGCATCTCCAGTCTTTGCAACATCATCATAATCTGCATTGTCCCAAATAGGCAAAATGAATTCATCTTGATCATCTTGTTGATCCAAGCTTGGTTCATCATCATCAACAAACTCTTCTGAACCTGCAAAATCATTAGAAGATGTACCTGTAGAGATAGGCACATAGTTCATGGTATGGGTTAGAGTATCAAGATCAAACAGCCTATCTGGTCCAGTTCCTTTGACATTCACTTTGTTTTCTAGGAACTCAACATGCATATTTTCTTCTACTTTTTGGGTTCTTAAGTTGAATACCCTAAAAGCTTTACTAACCATGGAATACCCAACAAAATACCATTCATCAGCTTTTTCATCAAATTTACCTAGATGATCTATGGTATTGAGAATAGTGACATGACATCCAAATGGTACCATGATGTCTAAGAGAGGTGGTCTACCTCTAAATAACTCATAAGGTGTCTTGTTATTTGTTTTTACTACTAAAACCCTCTTTTGCACATAACAAGCAGTGTTAACTGCTTTAGCCCAAAAAGTTATTGGCAATTTTGAATCTGCCAACATAGTTCTAGCAGCCTCTATTAGTGTCCTATTTCTCCTCTCAGCTACACCATTTTGCTGAGGAGTTCTAGCTACACTAAATTCTCTTTTAATACCTTTCTCTCTGCAAAAATCATCCATAACTCTATTCTTAAATTCTGTCCCATTGTCACACCTAATGATTTTAACTTTCATATAATTTTGGTTTTCTACTTCAATTATAAAGGTCTTAAGGATGCCTGTTGTCTCATCCTTAGTTCTAATAAAGAAAACCCATGTGAACCTACTAAAATCATCAGTTACAACAAGACAATATCTCTTAAGATTNCACCTAATGATTTTAACTTTCATATAATTTTGGTTTTCTACTTCAATTATAAAGGTCTTAAGGATGCCTGTTGTCTCATCCTTAGTTCTAATAAAGAAAACCCATGTGAACCTACTAAAATCATCAGTTACAACAAGACAATATCTCTTAAGATTTATGCTACTCACAGATGTAGGACCAAACAAATCCATATGTAACATTTGAAGAGGGTGAGCTATAGAGTTAATTGATTTTGACCTGCAAGAAGCTCTGTGTTGTTTGCCCTTAATACAAGCAACACAAGTTTGATCATTTTCAAATCTTTTCTAAAGGCAAGCCTCTTACCAAACCATCTTTGACAATCTTATTTATGGTTTTGAAATTAATATGACCAAGTCTTTTATGCCATAGCATGGATTCATCCACTGTGGCCTTTGCAATAAAGCAAGCCTGATCTTCTTTAGCAACAATGTTATTTATATAAAAGCTATATAAGTTGCCTTTTCTAGGAATTTTAAGAAGGATCTGACTCTCATCAGGCATCTTATAATCCTTAGAAAGAACAAAACACATATCTTCAGTAAAAAGAACATTGTTTTTCTTGTCACACATCTGTGACACACTAAAGAGATTATACTTAAGCTCTTTTACATAGTACACAAGTTCAAAATCCAAGTTACCAGTTTTAATGATACCTTTACCAGTAACTTTACCATTTACTCCTCCTCTAAAGCTGACATCATGTACATCAAAGTATTCTAAATTGGATAGATAGGACTTGTTGCCAGTCATGTGCCTTGAACATCCACTGTCTGTATAGCCTTGATCTGATATTTTTGTCCTTGGATGTTCCTGCACATATAATAAAGGAGTTAGTTTCCTTTGGAGACCCAAGCCATGATTGACTTGGATCTGCCTCGTGTATCAATATAGTTAAATCTATCAAAGGTCATTGATACACCATTGGGATTGTTTGTTGTAATATTTCCTTTAGGTTTCCATTCCCAACGTGCTGAGGTCTTCACAGCATTTCCCATGTTACCCCTGTTCCTGTTTACAGACCTAGCAGTGGGAATATTTGGCCTTGCAGTGGAAACTGCTGGCTTAGATATTTTAACTTTTGGTACCCACTGTTGCTTGTAAACAACGTTCTTTTTATAAGAGGTTTTTCTTCCTGTTTGTGCTGAAAAAGTTGTGTTTGGTTTTGCACTTTTAACAGGTGATTTTGGGTAAGAGTCTTTAATTCCAGTTTGCAACAAGACAGTCCAGTTTTTCTTTTTGAGAGCAGTGTTAACATTTTTGTTAGGTGAAACAGATTTAGATCCATTTCTCAATTGAACTGCTCTTGGAATCATGTTGCATTGAGTTGTAGGGTGATTTTGTTTTTGAGAATTATGTTCTTTCACCCTTGTATTCCCATAAACTTCCCTTCTCCCAACATGATAGTCACAATTAGCATGTAAATGGTCAAAGCTACCACAGATAAAACATGCTTTATTGTTCATTACAAACTCACTACCTAGTTGTTGAGATTTTACATGATTCCAACTCCTCTGATTGCCCCTAGGAGTTGAAGACTTATTTCTATACATCTTAGCATACCTTACAGTTTGTCTAGGCTTATTAACTTGTTTCCTAGGTTCCTTTGTAATGGTATTTACAACTTGTGGGATAGAAGCCTCTACTTTCTTTTTAACACTTTCATCTGCTATAGATGAGTCACTTGCACTTTCAAAAACATCAGTTTCATGCTTAACGTCTTCCTCACTTTTCACAAATTTGGGAGGACCATATTCAAGAATAGGTTCCTGAAAATCTTCTAGTCCTGTATGTGCTAAATCTATGCCAGGAGGTGCTGGAACACCCCTTAGTGGTGGAGGAACTGTATTGTATCCTAAACCAGACTTAGCTTTGTTAGTAATTTGTGCTTCCCAAATTTTATCAATTGACTTAGATTGATAATATAAGGTATCAACAGATAAGTTGACATTCTCATTTACCTTTCTAAGCCTTTCAAGCTCTTCTTTAAATGCCTCATTCACTGCTATCTTATGATCTAACTCTCTTTTAAGGACAATCATATCATCATTATATTTTGATTCATTATCTCTATAATGCTCTAGTTGTTTTTCTAACACAGATATGCCTCTCCTAAGATTTGACACATTATAATTATCAGCAAACAACTCTGTTCTTTGATTTTCACACAATTCATTAAGCCTTTCACATTCTCTAGAAGCCCTACATGTTTTAGAACAACTTTCAAAGTTTTGTACCATCAGAGAAGGCCATGAGAGCATGTTCTGTTGCAATGAGAGCAGCATCTGAAGATTTTTCCTCTTCATCATCAGCTATGAAACTCCAATCATAGCTCACACCATCAATTGCCAGCATTGCCTTTGGTTCTTCCACTGTTGACTCTTTCTTTTGCTTGTACCAAGTGGATCTGTTATCCTGCTTCCTTGGTCTTCTGCATTCCCTAGCAAAATGCCCCAACTTGTGACAGTTGAAACACTCTACTTTCTTCTTATCAAATCCTACAGTTTCACTTCCATTGATGTGGATTGGCTTGCCAGTCTTCTTGTAAAACTTCCTAGCTCTCATGCTAAGAAGAGCTATCTGCCATTTTATGTCCATCTCCTCCAAGTCATCATCATCAATTTGCTCTATGTCTTCATGAGTCAATATAGAGCCATTTACTTGAGTGGAGATGAATGCATAAAAGGTGGGATCACCTATACCAGCAACCTTCTTTTTAGAACCTGCAGTGGTAACAAGAGCATTACCAGTGAAAACAGTTGAACCAGCAGTGGCAAATTCATCATCACTATCAGCTTCACTGTCATCAGTGTCAATTGAAGTTGACATCAATGCCAAGCTACTTGAACTTGAACCTAGCTTTCCTGCCTTCTTTAACCTTTGCTCAATTAGCTTGAAATTATTATATAGGTCATTGAGCTTCATAGTTTCAATTTCAGGTTTGTTTTCCCAAACTGTAACATTAGTGTGAAACTCAGCAGGCAAACTTCTTAGAAACTTCAAGTTGAGGTCTTCCCTTTCCACCTCAATTCCAAACACAGTCAATTGAGTAACCAATTTCTGTAGTTTGGTGAATATGCTGTCAAGAGATTCATTGCTTGAAGCAGAGAAATTTTCATAGCTTTGCTTCAACAATGTCTTCTGTGTCTTCTTAGTAGCATCATTGCCACCAAACACTGAGCAGATCTCTTTAAAAAGTTCTTTTGCTGTTTTGTACTTGGTGAAAGCAATTATTTGATCTTTTGGAAGAGTCATGAGCAACGAACTTTTGGCCTTCAGGTCATTCTTCTTCTGAGTTCTTTCATCTGTTGTAGTAGGCACAGAAACTGTTACTACCTCTTTGTCACCAATCTTTTCAGTCTTTTTCTCAGGCTTGAAGGAATCACCAGTTAAGATGATTTCCCACAAAGCATAGTCTGTCATGAGAAAGTATTGCTCTATCATAATCCTCCACATCTCAAAATCATTGAGTTTAAGTTTAGGAAATCTTGGAACAGAGTTGGACTGGTTGTTTTTCATCTCCATGGATCTGAGTGAATTGGTTAAGCTTTAATTCCTTGGATCTTCTAAATCAAAGTATCAGAAACCTGGCTCTGATACCACTTGTAGGATATATAACACACGCCTTTTGTTAGAGTGATACTTTGAGTTATATTATTAAGCACGCGGAATATACTTAACAATACTTAGAATGTTTATTGTATGATGTAATGTAAGTGAGAACAGTTGTAAGTTTAACACCAAAGCTTCAATATTATTGATAATAATATGAGTGATCTTGCTTATCACTAGGGTTACACCTTGAAGCTTTCTAATGTTGATACGTACCTAGAACAATGACCTAGGACCTCCTTTTATAGCACAAGGAGTCCTTTACAAAATAAAGATAAAACTAACAAAATAGAATATACACAAAGATCTTTTCTATAGTTATCTATATTCGTATACATAACAGTTATCCTAACAGCAGTGGTAATAATACGTACTAGCAGTGGTAATGTGTTTCCACTGCTAGTGCATTCTTTAGCAGTGTCTTCCACAAGCTTATCAGTGGCAACTGTTAGCTTTATTCCCAACATAAAATATGCAAATAATGTCATTAATCCCGATTCAGACTTCTTATAATTGTTTTGGATACATTTTTATAAAATTCTTTAGTTATTTCTAATTTTACTTCTATTTATATACCTCCGTAATCGGCGTACATCACAAGTATGTGCGTCGGTTTTTAGTTATAACCACGGCATTTTTATGCCAAAAGCGGCACTTTTATTTTGATTTTTTTTTGTCTTTACAGTTTAAAATTTTTCATATACTAGCATAAGTTTTGTCTTTATTTTTCAAGTTATCTCCCCTCCCCCCATACTTAAATTAAGCATTGTCCCTAATGCTTTATGAATTAAAAACAAAGCATAACGGGAAAAATAAAGGATAACGGTACTTCCCGGGTATGCTGTGTTATTCTCCCGAGAAATCTCCAAGTAATTGTCCATCTTTTGGACCATAATCTTATTCCCTGTATACATCATGCAACAAAACAATATCCACCAAAGTTGTAATGTGCCATCCACACATTATGTTAGCATTATATATAATAGATAATAGTTTAAATTGTTCAAATTGTTTTGAAATGGCAAGCATGTTGCCAATCGTGGTGGTGAAGTGGTGCAAGTGTTCAAACTGTTTAGTTGTGGGTACCAACAGAGGTACCCTTAATACAGACCATTAAATTGTATGAAACATGTTTGAAATTGTTTTAAATCCATGACCAACACCCTGGCCATCAAATCATCCAACACAAATACCAACCACGCCGTGTATCCAGCCAAACCCCGGCGGGTTTTACTCCTGAGCTTCACCTTCCTCTTCTTCACTACTGCTTCCAATGTCTTCACTTCCATTACTCCCACTAGCACTGTCACTTCCACTCTCAGTCTCATCCCCACTGCTTCCTTTTTCTTCTTCTTCCTCAACTTGTTCAGAGACACTAGGTGGGTTATAGTCTTCCATGTTAATGTTGTGAATCTTTCCCAATTCCTCTAACACCAAAGCATATCTGTCAGAGTGGTACAGGATCCTATCAACTTTCTTTTCCATCAGCTCCAGTTTTGTTTCCATAACTTCAACTCTTTCAACCAAACTATTTTTCTTTCCTTTGGGGGGTGGTGGTGGTCTTATATTCTCTGGTCCAGCAATATCAGGCTTCAACTTTCCTCTGTTATCTACCAAATCCCTCAAAGTGACATGATCAAATGTTTTGTAAGCTGTTGGTGCAGAATAGGTGGCCATATTCTCCTCAGTGAACACTTTTAACCTCTTAGCCAACCTTGTAATCAGATGGCCACACACCAACTCACTGTCACTCTGGCTTTCTTTGCCTTTTTTCTTTAACCAATGTGCCACAACCCAGGCCACATTTGCATATTCACCCATGTTCTTTCTTTCAAACAAACTTAACAACCAGCATTCCATCCTTTGTATTTTATCAAACCCTGTAGTCCTCTGGCAAAGTAAATACACAATCATTTTGTGCATAACCTTCAAAACATTCCTCTTTATGGTACTCACCTTGCTTTTTGACAAAATTAAACTATCCTCTGAACTCACCCTAGCCCATAATTCATTCAATGCTTCATTTGTTATTTTTACCTCATTCCTTACACCATCTTTGAAATATTCTTCAAAATACTCATCTTCCACAGCTTCTTCTGTGTACAAACCCAAAGCTACCCCAAATTCTGCCAATGTCATAGAATGCTTCTTTCCTGCCAGCCTAAAGAAAATGCTTTTTTTCTGTCATAATTTTGTCATCACCAACTGTCTCATCAAATCCAAATGTTGAATAAAACTCCAGACACAACTCCTTGTATACATTCTCCCTGGTGTCAAACACTTTCCTCCAAGCATCAGAAACAAACAAAACCTCATCATCATCCTCTTCATTTACCAACCTTATAGCTAACATCTCTTCTATCTCCTCAGCACAACCAGCCTTGTTTAGAACTTCCCATTCTAGCAGATATAGAGCATTGGGGCTCTTCTGGTACAAGGTGCTTAAAACCTTGTTGTAATCTTTCCTTGTCTGAGTGTTACATGTTCTCCACAGTAGATGAGGGTGAGAAACAACTGGCATTAATGCCTCCTCCATGATTATAGTCTCCCTCTTTCTCTTGGTTTGCCTTTGCCTTGAGGATCCAGACTCCTCATCATGCCCTGCATTTTTAGTCTTTAAACATTCACAAACAAACAATATTAGTTGTTAGAAAACATAAGCATTATAATCATAATCATTTAAACAAGTTTCATGCCTACTGTGATCAAATTGTTCCAGAAAATCTGCGGTTTTAGTAATAAAACCGGCGGTTACATGATAAAATTTTCAAAATCCTGAAAAAGTTCGGCGGTTTTAGTAAAAGATCCGTGGTCTTGGTCCTCAAAACCGGCGGTTTTTATGCTCTGCAAAAAGTGCTCTATTTTATATTCAAGAATCATTCTCATAGTGTCAAGGCTTTAAAATTCTATCATTCTCAAGCCTCTAAAATCTTAAATTCATTCTTAAGTTTCCAAGTAAGTATGTAATAGCAACATATAGCAGTTTAAGCAACATAAACTCAGAATTGATCGTCGCAGAACTAGCTATGAAAGCAAGAACCACTAGGTATCGTTGTCCCAACGAGCGGTGAAATTGATCAAGTCACTCAAGTCGTGAGTTATGTGTGATGAATAAGGTTTTAAAAGAAAGTTTTGGGTTTAGTCTATACTACAACGACAAATTAAAGTAAAGGAAAGCGGTAAAACGACATGAAATAAGAAAGCAAGTAAAGTTGCATGAAATAAAAGCGACTAAAGAAAGCGGTAAATGAAAGCGATAAGTAAATAAAGCGGTAAATGAATTTAAAAGACAATGTGTTTGCAAAGCGACGCGAATAAGTTCGTTAAGCTTGAGGTAAAAAGTTTGTGACGATTTATTTTCCTTTCTCGAGATTAGTTGTTAATTAATCTTTTGAAGAGATATTAACTCAAGACGAGTGAAATAATCGTTCAAAGGTTTCGTCTTCGAATAATTAACTCGCAAGTCTAAGCAATCTTTCGATTACTTATCACAAACGTTTAACGCTCTTACTTAACTCACAAACTCGAATAGCTAAGCAAACACGTTTAAAAACTACTCACTACTCATATTAAAAACTTAAAGCGATAAAGAAAATTAAAGACTTGTAAAACAATTAACGTAATAAAAGTTTTAAACTAAAAACTAAAGACACGAGACTTAAATAAGAAAACGACACTGAAAAGATTTTAGAAAATTTCGACAGCATAACATTTAAAATTTAAGAAAATAAAAACCTCACTCGATGAACGATGAGGGGAAATAAAAGTCTTACTCGACTTGTAAAAGAAATAAGAAAAGAGGAGGAGCAAATAAGACACGACTCAAAATAAACTTGGACTAAAAAAAATCAAACTCGCTATCAAAAAACTACAAAACCAAACTCGCTAGGCACATTAGACCAAACTCGCTAGACACATTATGCCAAACTCGCTAGCCCTAACATTCCATACTCGCTATGATCTTGCAATCCATACTCGCTAGCTTTTTAGTCCCCAAACTCGCTAGGTTTCAGTTTCCAAACTCGCTAGGGTTTGATTCCCATACTCGCTATCTACCTAATAATACCAAACTCGCTATACCTAAACTAATACCAAACTCGCTACCCTAAGTAAAAAACTAAACTCGCTATAAAACCCTAATTGACACCAAACTCGCTACTAAACCCTAAGTGACTTACTGGACTCTAAAACATTTAACGTGACACAAAAATTTCATAAAAATAAATAAATAAGACTTGTAAAAACTTGGTAAATAAAATGTAAAGACACTAAAAAAAGCTCAAAAATAAGCAAACAAGCCACGGCTTCTTTTAAAAGCCTTAACCCATAAGCTTTTTTATGCGACTCAAAAACTAAACCATGCAAAGGTGGTAAATAAAATTTATAAAAACTTGTAAAGATTAAG
>LBNU01019137.1:48906-70437 GCA_014162995.1 Artemisia annua
GGGCTCGAGGGTGCTTGGCCCCCTCCAAGGAGCCCAATTGCCATGTAATATTAGTGTCCATACTTAAGCCCAAAGTCCAGTTATACTTAATTGACCCCCCCCAACTTTTTAGCCCACGTATACTTAATTAATCCCCCCAAGTTTTTAGGTGGCAAATAAAAAAAAAGTTAGACCGAGACGATTCACACCCTTTCATCCTCACGCACATGGTTTGCATCTGATTCCTTACCATTAATTGTTCATATCTTTTGTTTCTTATGAAAATTCAAAGTATGTTTTCATTTATTTATGTATTTAGACATTTAGTTGTCATTTGATATATAATTGCTCAAAATCCCCAATTGTGTTTTTAGGAATTAGGGATTTGGTTGTCACTTTGATCACCCCTGTTTTTATAGCTTTCACCCCTGTTTTTATTGTTTTTTTTCTTTTCTTTTAATCTTTGATAGTTTGATGAGTATGACTATATAAGATATAAAGGTTGTCATTGTTTATGTACAGATTAAATCTCTTGACATAGAATATCTAGCTTTGTTTCATTGTTTGATACTTTGATTCAATAAGTAAAGGTAAAAGATTAGCTTATCTGATTAGAAACCAGGGTACAATTTTTTTTCTTTGTCGACTGCGTTAGAGTTAATGTAACTATATAAGATTTTTAAGAAACGGCTCAGAAGTCAGAACTGGTGGATGTCGAAAGTGAGTTAACATCTTACATCTTCAAGTTTAAGAACAACATATTGCAATCATTTTTTACTCTAAACTGTTTAAAACATGTTTTACTTAACAAAGCAAAACAAAAAGTAAAAGTAAGTAGTCTCTAAATTAGTAAACTATAAGTAGTTGAATTTTATGTGTGTATCTTTTAGTTTTATACTTGAAAATTTATAATTGATCTTTCTTTTTAGGCCTACTGATGAGTATATGAAAAGATGAAAGAAAAGCACCATTGATTATTTCAACCTATTGTTGTACTTAATGAAACTATTGATGTGCTGATGTTATATTGATGTATCTTTTTAGGTTGAATGATGAGTAAGAAAGGAATAAAAAGAACCCTTGATTATTTTTTCTAGCCAAAAGTTCAAAAAGAAGATGTTCATGAAACACAACCAAATGACCAACAAGATGTTAATGAAAATCATGTGATGTTGCTAGCTACTGATGGTGTATAGCTCTTTTGTTAGTTTCTCTTGGTTGTGTTTGACGTTGCTATGTGAAAGTACCTTTGTATTGGCTAGGACGGCCTTTGTTCCAATCTTTAATGAAGTGAATATTTTATAACGGTATTTTTCTAGAATTTTATTCTACTTTGTTAGTTTCAGAAAAAAAAATTCGGCCCCCCTTATTTTTGATTCCTGGCTCCGTCCTTGGTTGATATTTAACAAGCCTTTGGAAAAATCTATAACTCCGTTTCTTTGCTCCATAAAGTTTCTCCCTAAAATCACACTATGCTCCCATTCACTATCACTGGGGTTAACATCAAATTCAACATAGAAAATGTCCCTATTCATTTGCACTAGCAGCCTCTTAGTAACCTCTTTCCTACCATCTTCTTTTTCCTCAATGCTTACCCTTAGTTTCTTCATTAACTCCTTTGATATTAGGCTCCTGCTATAATCCAAATCAGCCACAACATCATTAGCATAATTGTTCTCAACAAAACATGGAGTAATGAACTTCATGTAACATCCTTCAGTTTCCATCCTAGGAAAAATATGAACCCTTCGTTCATTTTCCTTGTTATCAGCTGTAATCTCAAAAGTGACTTCTCCCTGCCAAGTGTTCTTGCTTTCCACTTGGTCTTTCTCATTACTTACTGGTCCTGAATTTGATTTCTTCTCCATTTCTATAGCATTACAGCATAACATCAAATTAAACATTAGTAGGTTAGTCAAATAAGTCATAAGTTCATAATCATATTCCAATAACTTCATATAAGTCATATATGTCAATATATGAATCTGTTTAATCATCATAGATAAGAAAAAAGCTTTCTGCAGAGATTTTTGCAGAAAAGTTCGGCGAATTTTTATAAAAGTACGGCGGTTACGTGGGATTTTGGACGTTATATTTAAAATTTTCCAGAAGTACGGCGAGTTTAGGTAAAACATCGGCGTGTTTTTGGATTTTTTCAGTCTTCCATAAGATATACTATCATTCATTAATTCAGATATCATTTGAAAACATATTGCAATTATCTTCTCATCTATAATAGCAATCCAATATAGCATTTGCAAGCAAACAGTTTAAAGGTAAAAGCAAAATATTTTTGTATTTTTTATTTTAATGTGCATTATATACTCAAGCCACAATTCAGATAGTAAAAACAAGAGAAACAAAAGTCCTATGCTCTCAAAATCTGGAAAAGACATTATACAAGTTTTTTTTTGGGGTTTTGTGAAATCAAATCCAACTACTCTTCACTGTATCAAAAGCTCGGCGGTTTTTATCTGAAAAACCGGCGCTCTTTTTATCTCAGAAACGAAATTTTCCAAACTTCTAGTAAGAATTCATGGTTTATAAGTAAATTTTCTTTTTGCAAAACTAACTATATGATTCAAACTAACCTCCCCGGCAGCGGCGCCAAAAACTTTGATGTGTTTCGAAAGCTTTATATTTATTAAACTAGTTTCACCATTTCCTTAATACACAAAACACATGGGCAAAAGTATAACCCCCGTTTATAGCAAAGCTTTGAGGTAAGACCAGGTCATCCCAAGAGAGGATGTTGTTTCTTATTGCTAGTTATAGGTAACAAAATTAGATTCCAATGATTGTCAGTTATCACTAAAACCGTTTTTGTTGGATTTAAGTTCTTTGAAATGTTTTCCCAATTTATATTAAAAGTATGTTTATTCAAGGAAAAACATATGAGAATCATGAGAGGTATCACGGAAGTTACATGGACAATGCATAAGAGTAAAACATGATGGTAGATAACGTTAACTAGTATATCTATCCTATGTAAAAGAATCTTCTTTCAGCCTTTGATTCTAGATACACAGAATGCATAAAGTGTGGTCCAAGTATGAAGTATATAACATGCATTTCCTCTAGTCAAGCCGTTAGACATTAGACTAGCCATTAAATGTGTCATAATCAAGGTTATCGTTTGTTTTACTAAGCAATTCTCACAAGCATAGCAATGAGTTGTTATAGACAGACAATTCATAATATAACCAACATGATTGAATCTTTCGACCTTTAGGCAATCACTATGATCAATCAAGACAACGATAAGATACTAAACAATGACATATCAAATTCAAGTAACATAGATTCAGTATTCATAATATTAATCTCATAACAAACATGGCTCAAATGCCTCAAACAAACATAAGGTTACTACTCCATATTTTTCATAAAGTCAAACAAGTACAAAAGTATTTCTAGCATTATAACGAATTATACCGAAAGTATTCGAGCTCCAAGTGGTTCTCCAAGTGTGGTTCTTACTTCTTAGCTAGTGGTTTTGGTACAAACTACTAGTAACTGCTTCTATAATCAAGATTATTTGATTTTGTTGTGTATTATTTTTTCCTCCGTTTTGAGCTTCTTTTATAGCGTGAAAATGCTGCCCTAGCACGTCCAAATGAGTTATGATAGGCAAGTGATCGGCCTCGTCATTGAAGTGGCTCATTGAAGTAGAAAACATAACTGCCATGTGAAGTACGCCGCGCATTTGGTGTAAAACCGGCGATATTTATTTTGTGTAACCGGCGCTTATGTTGCATATAACCGGCGTACTTTATGTTTGACTCGTGAATACATAGTTGACCAAAGATGCCCGTAAGCGGCGCTCTTTCTTCATATAAGCGGCGTGCTTTAGTCCAACTAAGTCTTTTTTCCTTTTATGTTTACAAAGTCATCCAACTCATGCTTTTCTCGTTACTTTCACCAGACCTATGTCCTGCAAATATATTCTCATATTACGTATCAAAAGTCCTAATAATGTGGTTATTTTATCCTATTATTCATATAATATCGGGGGTATAAACATGTATAATACGAGACTCATCAACATATTAATATGATATGTGAATAACTTATTTGGAGTGTTTAAATCTTTTATATAATATGAGAACTCACTTTTGGCCAAATCGAGGGATTCGATTAACTAATGGGAGGGATTCATTTCGAAATCGAGCCCTCTCATTCGTTAATTGGTTTTCCAATCGAGAGAATGTCGCTACATTAAAAGTGTTTTTTGAGGGGCCTCCTCAAACATAGACGTGTCGAAAACGCGAATAAAAAAACCTTTTGGAACAAGGTGTATTTTTTGAAACTTTGGTGTCGCGGGGTCTCTGGCAGTATGAGAGGCATGTTCTAGAATGTTTTAAAAACGATGGTTATCCTCTCCGATATCTTTTCTATATTTGAATTACGCGTTATCTTCTGGCCCACGGTTGTGAAACCCTAATCCTGAGCCTATATATAGTCGCCCAATGTGGGTGCTCATAGTTCATCGGACTTCTAATCGTTTTGCTTTCGTTTTCTTATCGCAGGTTTTTGCTATAGATTTCATAATTATCAGAATTAAAGAAATATATTAGGTATAAAGCCTTAATTCTGATTGGTTATCGTTTCTTTTTCTTTCGTTTTCTTATAGCAGGTATATGTTGTAGATTTCGTTATTATCGGAATTTTTTAAATATACTAGGTATGGAACCCTAAATCTGATTCGTTGTCGTTTGTTATTATTTTATTTTTTTTGGTTTTTCTATATTGATTTATATTTTGTTTGTTGAATTAATTATTATTATATTTATTTCTTTCTTATGCGTTTATTTATTTACCATGTTTTTAAATGTCAATTGCATGTATTGAACATTCTTTTATTGTTTATATCTTTTCTGCTAACCTTTATGGATACTCTTTAACTTTTTATGTTTCTTATTGAAGCATGAAGACGGCTGAAATAGGCGCTATTGTCATCCTTTTAAGAAACATTGATCCGAGAAGAGGGTTGTGTAAAGAAACATGTTTGTTGATTACAAGATTATCAGATCATGTCATTGAGGTGAAAATTTTAACTGGAACACATGCAGGAAATATTTCGTATCTTCCACGAATACATTTACATAGAGGTTTTGCAACAATTTTGAATCTGAAGAAACTATCGCGTTTGTAAATTAATGTTTAATTTCTACAGAATTATATTATATACAAATATTTAATTTTTGGTTTGTACAACATATTATTAGGTTTTTCATACATAGTAATAAGTTTTTATATATGTATATATTCTTGGTTTGTCTGACTCGAGGGATCCGATTAATCAATAAGTTGTGCTTTCGTTTGTACATCAGAATCGAATGTGTTTCTTATACGATATTTTATCCACGTAACGTTATACTATCAGATTCATATGAATCAGAAACATATCTTTATCACATCAGAAGCAAATATCGCCTTTGTAAATTAATTTTTGAGTTGTATAAAATTATATTATATATAGATATATAGTTTATTTTATATAGATATATATATTTTGAGCTCTAAACTATTATATCATATATATCAGAAACGTTGTTATATCGGATTTAAATGTAACAGAAACTTGAACATATTATAATTATTTGATATTTGGTTTATATGATGCTAATACATTAGCGTCATGTGTATTACAAAATATATGTATCTTTATCGCATTGGACGAAAAGTTTCTGTTTTGTAAATTGAATTTTGAATTTTAGACACTTATATTAAAGATTTGTCTATATTTATTTATTTATTTATTTTTATTTATTTATTTATTTATTTTTTGTGTTTTGGTTTGTACATCACAATACTGTTTTTCTTATAGGGTAATCTGTATCACATTCCATTGCGGTTGAACCCGTTATTAGAAGAACATCAAATTATGACTCATCGTTATGGTCATATGATCATATTCAATCACATTATAATGACATTATATTTATTTTTTACATGTATCTTTATTGTATCAGACGCAAATTTCCTATGGATTAAAAGATTTATTTTGTAAATTGAATTGTGAGCTTTAGACACTTATGTTAAATAATTATTATTATTATTTTTTGAATTGTACATCACAATAATGTTTTCTTTATGAAATCAAGTGTATCAGAAACATGTTCACATTGTAATTACTTATTGTACATATATATNCTTTATCACATCAGAAGCAAATATCGCCTTTGTAAATTAATTTTTGAGTTGTATAAAATTATATTATATATAGATATATAGTTTATTTTATATAGATATATATATTTTGAGCTCTAAACTATTATATCATATATATCAGAAACGTTGTTATATCGGATTTAAATGTAACAGAAACTTGAACATATTATAATTATTTGATATTTGGTTTATATGATGCTAATACATTAGCGTCATGTGTATTACAAAATATATGTATCTTTATCGCATTGGACGAAAAGTTTCTGTTTTGTAAATTGAATTTTGAATTTTAGACACTTATATTAAAGATTTGTCTATATTTATTTATTTATTTATTTTTATTTATTTATTTATTTATTTTTTGTGTTTTGGTTTGTACATCACAATACTGTTTTTCTTATAGGGTAATCTGTATCACATTCCATTGCGGTTGAACCCGTTATTAGAAGAACATCAAATTATGACTCATCGTTATGGTCATATGATCATATTCAATCACATTATAATGACATTATATTTATTTTTTACATGTATCTTTATTGTATCAGACGCAAATTTCCTATGGATTAAAAGATTTATTTTGTAAATTGAATTGTGAGCTTTAGACACTTATGTTAAATAATTATTATTATTATTTTTTGAATTGTACATCACAATAATGTTTTCTTTATGAAATCAAGTGTATCAGAAACATGTTCACATTGTAATTACTTATTGTACATATATATATATATATATATATATATATATATATATATATATATATATATATATAACAGTATGTACATGACGTCATCAATGCCACATATGCAACTAAAAGGCCACCTCAACGCCACTGGACGCCACCTAAGCAATATGCCACATAAGCATGCCACGTAAAGAACATTTTACCATTTATTTAAATTTTGTATTATTTCGAATTTTAATTTGCCGGAAAATTTGCGTAATTAATTTGGCCATGAATTTGCAAATTAAATTTTTCCAAAAAATTCTTGACATAGGATTTGAACCCGGGGTGTGAATAAGTGTTGCGTATCTCTTAAGCACTGCACCAACACAAGGTTTGGAATTTATTTCGCAGCTTATAAATGATAAATGATAAAGGAGTGTAATTATTTTCTAACCTAATATAACATCTTATCATTTAATCATACGAATATTTTTTCGTAAAAAAAAAATCCTAATATCAAAATTATCTTCATGAAATAACTATTTTAGAATTTTTTTAAATACAAAAAAGTAATTTTTTTTCCTAATAGGATTATTTTAGGAAACAAATTATGTCTCTTAATTTATAATGGATATTCAACGATTTTTCAGGTGATAAGTTTATAAACGATTTTGTGATATATTTTAAAACGTTTAAAACACTTTTGGATGAGCACGATCCTCAATATTCCTAATGACGAGTGCATTTTTCAAGCGGTGAAGCTTATAAACTCGGATCGTTATCCCAACGAGGGTTGAACTGATCTCGTCACTCAAGATCATGAGATATGTGAGATGAATATGTTTAAAAGATGATTTTTGGTTTTGGTTATACTACAACGATAATTAAAATGCGGTTAAAGTAAAGGAAAGCAATAAAGTGACACAAAGAAAATAAACAAGTAAAGTTGCATGAAATAAAGTGACTTAAAGAAAACAAGTATTAAAGTTCGATAAGTAATGAAAGCGGTAAATGAATTTTAAAGACAATATGTTTGCAAAGCGACGTGAATAAGTTCACTAAGTGTTAGCTGATGGTTTGTGACATGTTATTTTCCTTTCTCGAGATTAGTTGTCAATTAATCTTTTGAAGAGAAAATAACTCTAGACGAGTGATTTGATCGTTCTCCGGCTTTTGATCTTCGAATAATAAAATCACAAGTCTAAATAATCTTAACGATTATTAATCACAAGCTTTTCAGTCCACACTTAACTTACAAACTCGAGTCACTAAGCAAACACGATTTAAACTACTCGCGACTCATATTAAATAACATAAAGCGATAAAGAAAATAAAAGTTAACTTGGAAAATAAAAGTGTTTTTGGTTTTTATGATTTAATAAACAAAAAGAAAAGTTTACTAAGCGACGAAAGAAATGTAGAAGACTTGAAAACATTAAACGTAAATAAAGTTTAAAACTAAAAATAAAAATGAAAAGACATAAGACTTAAATAAGAAAACATTACTAAAAAGATTTTAAGAAAATGCGACAGAGTTCCGTTTAGGTTTAGAGAAATAAAGACCTCACTCGATGAAACGATGAGGTGAATCAATGCCTAACTCGGCTTTTAAAAGAAATGAAACTAAGTAAAGAAAAGAACAATACTCGCTATCAAAGGAACCATACTCGCTATAAATCTACAAACCATACTCGCAATCCATAGAAAAGTACCCATACTCGCTAAAACTTGATTCATACTCGCTAATTTGAATTCTCATACTTGCTAAGGAACCTCAGCAATCCATACTCGCAACATAGAATACCATACTCGCTAACCTAGTATCATACTCGCAATTCTAAAGCTCATACTCGCTAAGGACATCCCATACTCGCAAATACCTAGGTCATACTCGCAAAGCACAAGTCCATACTCGCAACTTTTGTACCCTACTCGCTAAGAACTTTTTCATACTCGCTAAATTTCATATCATACTCGCTAAACAAAAGGACTCATACTCGCTATAAAATTCTCATACTCGCAAGAAAACCATGTGATACTCGCTAATTTGATCCATACTCGCAAAAGACCATGTCATACTCGCTACAAATATCATACTCGCAAAGAAAGTATACCATACTCGCTAAAAATGAAATGATACTCGCAAAGTCAAACTTCCATACTCGCAACTCAATATTTGATACTCGCAAATTATTAAGACCCCATACTCGCAAATCTTGCACCATACTCGCTTAACCCATTTTCATACTCGCAAAACCCTTTTTCATACTCGCAAATCCAAAATGAAACGTACTGAACATTTTTAACTCAATAAAATGAAATCAAAACTTATAAAAACTTATAAAAGCTTTATGGAAAACTAGTTTTAATAACAACTAAGCTTATAAATAAGCCAACGATCCAAAAATAAGCACTAACCCATAAATTTTTTTATTCTTATTCGAACCAAAACACATGCAAAGGTGGTGAGATTTTAATAAAAGCTTTTGAGAAAGATTAAGATGAAGATAAACAAGTTTTTCTAGAATGAAAATAAGATCAAAACATGTAAATATTAACAAGAAAGATTAAGATGACGCGTAAAATAAGCTAGGGAAAATAAGACATAGAAAACTAAAGATGCATTAATAAAAATCTT
The DNA here is from genome assembly GCA_014162995.1 of Artemisia annua. Taxonomy (NCBI): domain Eukaryota; kingdom Viridiplantae; phylum Streptophyta; class Magnoliopsida; order Asterales; family Asteraceae; genus Artemisia; species Artemisia annua. Next base: position 58,368 of record LBNU01019137.1, read on the forward strand.
ACACTAAGACTCAAAATAAAACTAAGACTAACTAAATTCTACTCCCTACTCCTACTTGCTTAAAAATGAAGCCACCCATGGGGTATTTATGTTGCTAGGGAGGATACAAGTTTGCCATCGTGTACACTTTTCCCCCTAGACTTACATAACTCATGAAAACATCATTAAAACTCTATTACAAGCTACTAAATGTTTGAAACGCTAAATGTAACTAGTTGTAACTTTGAGGTTAAGTGTTGACGTGCTTTCTCAAAGTCTTCAAAGATGTAAAAACGATCACTTGCTCGAACTTGGAAAGCTTTTTCTTATAAATCTCTTTCAACTTCGATTAAGCGTTTCTTTCATCTTCTTGAGCTTTTAAGAAATAACTTTGTCGTCTTGGGCTTTTCTTAAGTATATAACATCGTTGACTCGGCTTTTGACACTTTTCCACATCTCGTGCTCGTTTTAGGGCTTTTTGGTTGATTTCGTTGCCATTTATGCAATATCCTTCCCTGCACAGTCACAAACACAAAAACACGATATCTTTGGCGTTTAACGTTAGTTTTTGGTCTGATAGAGCCTGTAAATGGTGAATAAAAGGTATGTGAATAAGCACATACCACCTAACCTAATTTTGCAGTATATATATACAAATTCGATCATTCATCTTCAAACGTAAAAACGATATTCAGAAGCAAAATAAAAGATGCAGCGACAAAGGCATTCATTACGGCTTTCTAATGCTAATAAAAGCAAAAATCCTGATAATTCTCTTCAAGGTATTCTTCGACATCGAAAATTTTTGATGTAATATTTATTTATTATACTGATGTTCTTATTCCTGTTATTTTATAAATTTACAGGGTTTAAGCAGCCAGAAGAAACTGCATCACAGGGGAAGAAAATATTAAAAAAAATACTTCTGGTATATGAATTGTTAATTATTTTATATATGAACTTTGAGATATTAGGTATTTGGTATATGTATGTGTTAATTTTTACACCTTTAAAAGGTTCCAAAAAGCAAAACACACAAACTGAGCCCGTCATTATTGAAGGTGATATACCAGCAATGCATCCCCAAGGTATGAGAGTTTACTTTTAATAGTAATTGTATTAGTGTTCGATTTTATTACCACTCAAAAATTTAGTTTAAATATATTTGTAATTTTATAGGTGTTAAAGGGTCCAACAGTAAAACAAGACCAGTATTAGCATCAACAAATGGAAGTGGTGCATCTGCAAGATAGTCTAAAGGTAAGATGGTTACTTATTGGGACATCATAATGTTTCTTGGAAGCATCTCTGTATTGATATATTTTTTGATTTACGTGATGAGAAGAAAAAAAACACGCGCACTCAGTCCATGTATGAAGATGACACACCAACAACAGATGCACAATGTAATAATATTTTTTTATATTTTTTGTAGACATGTTTGTACGTATTTGTATTAAATTTTATTTATGTTTCATTAATAAAAGATCATAAAAGCAAGAATAACACAACGTCCATTCTGCCCATGTTCGAAGGTGACACACCAACAAGACAGTCACAAGGTATGTGGGTTTGTTCATATTTGTTATTTATACTAACAATGCCTATTGTCTACTGGCGCTATTAATTGCGTCTTTTAGTAGTTGCAGAAAAAAATAATAATTCATCAATCGAAGTTAACAATCCAGGTGATTTAAATATCAGACGTAGAGGGAGGCCATCAAAAAGAGTAATAGGTATGTTTCACAAACCTTATTATACTTAATATTTTGTATTCTCTAATCATACAATTTGGTTAACATATTTTAACCACAGATGTTAACAATAAAAGTGATTCGAGTATTCCACATCCAGCAGCACCATCAAGTGTCAGAATTGGTAAACAATATTTACTAATTAAGTTTGTTATACAACTGTTGCTATTAATTGATGCCTTTGTTATGTATTTTATTAAGCCATAAATATATAAAAGATTCCATTTGTAGATTCTTCTAAAAAACAGACAGCTGAACCGAAGACAACTATCTTTGCAAGTGATACACCAGGTAACTATCAGGAGGCTATTAAGGGTAGTAAATATAAAACCTCTGCGATCTGTTCCTCCAGGTTAAAAAGTGATGTACCTTCAAGACATTTTCAAGGTATCGTGTTTTGACTATCTTGGTTACACACATGTTAATATTAATTTTTATGTTACTGATATCATGCGATGGTTTAACAAATATGATTTTTTTTAATTTACCTCAGTTAATGTTGCCAAAAAAAACGACCCCATCAGAAAAAAAAATTATTTACAAGTGACACTCCAGCAAGTCAGCTAGAAGGTATTGCTCTTTTACAATTTGTTTGTTGCCAGTATGATGACTATATATGTGTCATCATGTTGCGCAAGTAAATTGTTTCTGCTTATTAAAATATCAGAATTTAAAAGCACATGAATAATATCATGCCTTGATAACAGCATCCAGAATACCCAAAAAATATGTTCCAGGCAGTTTAACTATAGGAAAGTATACAGTAAGTAGCGTGTCAAAGCATAAACATAATATGAGGGTTGAAAGTAAAAGCAGTAGGAGCAATATGTCCAATTTTACAACTGCTTCACGAGGTATGGTTTTAATTGATTAGCATGTATAAATAGTGTTTTTAGTTTGGCTGTTAAGTATTACATGTTCTTAACTTGATAGGATTTAATAACCATCTGAGTAAAGGTTATGGAAAGCAACCGGCATATATGGCAGAAGATGACGATGATACTTTATATTATGGATCTGTCTCATCAGGTTTTATTTTTTTATTCATTAACATTATCTATGGTGTAATAATATTGGTAATATATTAGAGGGCCTTTAACGTTCCGATTCTTTATACATTCATAGGTAAAAAAGGATCTCAGAGCAAAAACCCGGTGACGAATACATCTACCACCAGAGGTATTCCTACAATTTATTTTTTCATTAACCCGTGTATTTGACTCACTGGAACTTGGCAAATGAACTATTTACTAAGTATATAGTGATTTTTTATAGGGACATATTTGCGTCAAGAAAAAGGCTCCAGCATGAGTGCGCATGCATTTGGATATGCCCCTCGAGGTTTAGTATTTAATTATTAATTAGTATATATATTCATTTGAATAAATCTATCCTCTAAAGTATGTGTTGAATTTATCAGGAGCAAGTGTGCCTGAACGTAGAATAACTTTAATTAAAGATGTCGATCCTATGATTATAAACATGGCGATTAGGGGAAGGTGCATATCAATCTGGCATCCTCACAAAGCTAATGAACCTCACGATCCATACGGTTTAGATTGTGTTTTACAAGATGAAGAGGTATTGTCCGTATGGTTTAAAAAATTTGTATTCATGCATTGTTTGTAAACATTCTAATATTTTCAAGTGTTTGAATAGGGCGACCGAATTCAAGTTTACATTAAAAAAGAATTGATGTTTAAATTTGATCCCCTATTGCAAGAAGGTCAATGCTACACTATATCGAATTTTGGAGTGGCAGAGAATGGTGGTAGGTTGCCTTTGTTACCCCACAGGTGGAAAATTAGCTTTTACAAGGGGACTGATGTTACACGTGTTGAACATATTAATGATAACTATATTGGTTTCATTAACGAGCCATTCACCCGTATTTTGGATACAAATAATGAATATCACGAACAAGATTGTGTTGGTATGTGTTATTCTGAAACATATTTTGTATATCAAACACTAAGTTAATTAATCAATCAGACTCATCTAACCATACTACTCATTTGATAGATGTAATTGGAACAATCGTAGCTATTGGAAATATTGTTGAAGTCAATAGTCCTGGAGGTCGGAAAATACGAAGCTCCGTTGTTATTGAAGACACTGAGTGAGTGAATTATCTTAAATTTTATTGTACTAAATATTAAATAATGTAAACATATAATCATATACTTTATTCAAATTATACAGGTCTTACAGAGTTGATTGTACGTTTTGGGATAATTGGGCGGTGTTATGGAATGATTACGAGGCAAAGTTTGAGGAACATGGTCATATTGATTTTATACTAATGCTTGGGAAAGTTAAATATTGGGATAGTAAGTTTTGCACACTGTTTTTCTATTCAGATTCTCATACAAGTATATGAATATTAATTAATTAATCTTATACATGATGCAGATAAGCCAGCAATTTACAATGCTTTATTTGGTTCCAAGATTTTTATAAATAGGGATATACCACAGTTACTATCATTCCGGGAAAGGTGATATTTTAATGTAACATTTAATAGCATTTTGAGATTTAAGTGACTAAAAAATTTATACGCTGAAATAACACAGTTATGAACAAGAAGATGGATATGATGCATCCCGTTTCCAAATTGAACCGGTTTATCAGGATGCGCATGTTGTTACGCCCGCAGAGTTTATGCAAGGATGTGTAAAACGATTGGTAGGCATGATTCGTAACATTGAACCGGTAAGTGAATTGAATTGACGTTTAATTTAGAATTTTGGGTGATTTTCGATTAATCAAACTTATGTTTTAATAACACACAATTTATTGATAATATTTCCTTACAAATTTAGGATTCATGTTGTGTCGTGTATGCAACGGTGCATAGCATACAGTATGATAGTGGTTGGGCGTATACAGGATGCAAATCGTGTAGCACCAGAGTGACACCAATTGCTTCAAAAGCAACAAGTTCAAGAAACAGGCAACAATTGTGGCACTGCAAGAAGCATGGAGAAATATATGCAGTTGCATCGAATTAGAATATATACTTTATTAAAATATATTACCAGATATATTTGACCATTGGTTATTAAATAATAGTAATTACGTTTGTTTATATTTTAAGGTTCAAGATCATTGTTCGCATATTCGACGAAAGTGGTTATGCCCAAGTTATTATTTTTGATAACAACGTGCATAAGATGACTAATCTAACAGCATGGGAGATCATGGAGGAACAGGGCATGGATACTGACCAATACTTTCCAGACGAGCTAAATCAGATTATTGGAAGAAAGTATCTATTCAAAGTGAAATATACAGAGTTTAATCACAACAACAATAGTCATATTTATCGGGCTGAAAAGGTCACAGAAGATGTTGATATGATAAACTATTTTAAAAATGCTTTCCTCGAAGAGGAGGTTTGATCTTTTGTATTTTTAAATTAATTACATCATAGTTATTTTTAAAGAAGTATGGCATGTAATTTATTTTCTTTTATGTTGCATTAATGCACCGTAGGGTTCTGACTTTGAGGATCAGGAGGATGATATACAATACTTTGAGGATGATCAGCCTTATGTGACAAGCAACATACATGGCTCTGACTATGATGAAGAAAATGTTGAAGATGATGATATAGAGGAGGGTTCTGATTATGAATATCAAAATCATGGAGACGACGAACATGATGTATCAGATGCAATGGATTTTTCAGAGAATGAAGAACAAAATGCCGAATGTGACAAGAACGGTTACGAGGAAGGGCCGCAAGTTGTTGAAGATGAAAACAGGACAATGAATAAGAAGACCAATGTTTTTCGGATGATCAACAGCCGGGTGCCAATGAAGAATATGGTGAAGAAAAATCGTTTGAGGAATATCAACATGCTGGGATAGATAAAAATAGAATGATGTTCAATAATGATCGTGAGGTATGATGCTTTGATAGCATTTCCTAATACATTTTACACATTCATTGTTTAATCTAATTAATTGTATAACTTAAAGTTGCTCTACTAATGTAGGTTGTTGAGACCGACATTCCAAATGCTGAACAAGTGAACATCGAGGTATTAAACATCATATTCATGAATTCGTTTAGCCATGATGCATGTTTTAAAATAAATCAACTTTAATGGAAGTTATGTTTGGTAAACAATGCAGGAAGGAAACAACCCCGTAACTAATGAAAATGGCATACCATGTGGACAGCCGTCGGCTACAATTAAAAAAAGACCCCTCTCAGCTGTAGACTTATCAGATGATGAAACCGAGTATGAAAGTGGAGATCAAAACCATGCAAAGAGAATTTTGTCATTGAAAATAGATAAAGACGATTGATTTTAATTAATAATGGGTTCGCATTATTTTATTTTATTCCCTGTTAAACAATTTAATTGCAATCAGATAATGGGTTCGCATTATTTTATAAAATGGATCAATATGAAAGGTAAAAGTGCAAGAGTTTTCTTAAGATAATGAAATAACCAACAAGTTAAATGAAATACATAGAGTCCTATTTATAGGTGAAGAGTAGGGCAACACTCCTCTCCTCCCTATCTTTCTAATTCGTGGGCTTCAAGCCCATTGGACACTTATTGGACTCTAAACGTTTAGAAATAAGTAAACAAATATAATAGCAACCTATTACATATTTTGAAATAACCGAGACTTGATAAATATTGATAAACTTAGATCCTAACAATCTCCCCCTAAGGATTGGTTATGAAGGAGTGATATTCGTCACGGTCATTTGAGGTTGCTTGATGTCGTTGTCTTTATCTTTAATTGTAGACTTTCATAGCTTTTGACGTCTTCAAAAATATGATTAGTAGAAATGATTCATCGTTCTTTGTTCTTTATCTTTGATGATGTGATAGTGATCAATTGATGTTGTAATCTGCCATTCGTCACTCTCTTAGACTCCAGTGGATCTGCATCTTTCCGACATGCTCATACATCTTTGACGTTTGAAACTTTCATACGTGTGTAGCTCTCTTTTCATTGATGAAGATTCTTAGTGTTGTAGTAGAATCCTTCTTTGAACGTTGCTTTGCTTTAGATCGTTGTCTTATCACTTTGTAGATTCTTTTGGCATGGAATCTATCTTTGACTTAATATGTTGCTTCGATCTTTCATGAGAGCTTTCATAGTTGTTGAGATGCAAGTATGAGCATGTGGAAGCTGGTGTTCAGGATGGTGGTTGTACCTGCATTGAAACAGTTAGCAATAATACATCCGGTACTTACAGGTTCGGAATTAGAATTTTTCAACAGCATAGTGTGAAGACTCCTTCTAATCCTTACCAAGGTCGTTCCTAATCGGATACCCCCTAGAGGGCTTACACAGACATACATAAGTACACCCACGATTAGGTGAGTCGCTGGAGATCACCCCACGACTGTAGACCGTTTGAAACCATCGAACACACTAAGCGTAATCCACAAGTAAATCCCTCATAAACGTTCAAGGTAGATTGCTAAGATCTGACCCTGGCAGGATTTCCGTTCAATCATTCGAGAAATACATAAGTAAATCCCTCATAAACGTTCAAGGCAGATTGCTAAGATCTGCGAAGGACTCGATAATTTACACTTAGTGTCCAATGATGCAAGACACTTAGTGTAGAAGTATTATGTGTTCCTAAGAGATCTTTTATGTTATCTCGTGGCTCTAGACTCGATAAGTGCACATTTGGTTTCCTATGCGGAGGCATGGAGCAGAGGGCCTCCTGTTTCAATATCAACCATCTCTAATAGACGATCGATAGATTACACTGGTTCCCCGTGAGAATGAAACAAACATCTTTTGAGAGATGCCTGAGTGGCTAAGAAGGTTTAGGTGCATTGCGTCACTGGGTCCATGACGTCTTTTATCTTCAATACCGGTGTCGCCTTAGCAACGTCCAGTAGCATATGAATTGAACCCAGTATCTGACCTAAGGTTGATAAAATGGAGGGCTATTTCTTTTCACCCTTTTCTTTCATTTCTTTTTAATTCTTCAACCCCTTCTTTCTCCTTTCATTCTTTTCTCCTTTTGTTATATCATACCTAAGTACTTCTAATTTCTAACTATTGGTGATGTCCTTGGGTAGATCCCTCCGGTTCTGGCGGATCATCGGACGGTTATTCCTTTCCTTAGTCACCTTGTAACTCCATAACTATCCTATTGATGCCTTTGAACCAAATCATTGAAAATCTCTCAAATTGTTTATGAGTATGAAGCTTTTTGTTAACACTTTGAGGTTTTGGATTTTTTATAAAACACTCCCCCTCCACATATGCTTATGAATGTTTTCAGAAATTTGCATATGCGGGAAGAGTTGGCATTTTTTGAATTGATCCACTCTTAATAGACATGTACCCGAGGGACACGTTTACGTTGCTTAGTTAAAGGGATACATTATCAGTTTTTAGGTGATAACTAGCCCTAATAACTAACTTGAAGTTGTTAACATTCCTAAAAGGAAGTTAGACCCGTCAAAGTAAACGTCTATAAAGAGTTTCTCAAAACGGTACTTTCTATTCGGATAAATCCTTTCGAATACTAACATTTGTTGTTTCGTCAATTCGTGGGTCAATTCTGAGTCGAGCTCGCACAAGATAAGACTTTTCACATCATATTTTAATCACCTTTCTTCTTCTCCCCCTCAAAAATAGCATATCAAATGATGTTTTTGTAAACGTTTTGATTAAAATATGCCTTTTTGAGTCTTATGAGGAGAGATCAACAAGACTTTAAGATTTAAGAACGATGTTTGAAATCAAGTACTCCCCCTCAACAAGTGATTACTTATTGAGGTGTAATACTTGTCTTTTGAGCAGAATTGTAGAAATCATGAAAAGTTTGATTAATTCTACTCAAAAGTAAGAAGCTTTCGCTCCTTATATAAGGATTGTGACACTGATGCATACCACAGGGTCCTTTAAGTACAAAGTTTGGGTTGTACACTGTTATGTGTGAACAAGCCGTAGCAATTACAAATCAATCAATATAAATTAAAATATTGAAATTTTGGTACCGGAAGAATGGGAGCTGAAGTTCATCATTCGGCTATGCATCAAAGTCTATGAACTGTGGATCAGGTCGTCTAAATGTCAAGACCGAAAATGAAGGTCGAACACCAATGTAGCTTTCTAACCTCCTGATCTGTTGACGACGGTACAACCTTTCTTCAATGGTATGGACAAAGTTGCGTATCATTCTGCGTCCATTAGCTTTCCACCTTGTTTCTCGACCCTCTTTTAACCTCTTCTTCTCATCATCTAACCTTTCTGCCAACCCATCACGAACTCTTTGAAGTTTTTCGTCACAAAACTTCGGAATTTCATCGAACCGCATAAGACGAAGTTTATTCTTCTTGTTGAGGTAGATAACTCCAAATGATGGTTGTTGCACGAGAGTGTACTGTGATAGCTCTAGAATTCCAGCGAACATGAGTTGTGGTTTTGTGAGGTTGATGTTGTTTTGATAACTTTCCACGCCTAGTTGAAGATCTTCAACTCTTTCTTGAACTATAACCCGTCTGATGTAGAGTAGTAGAGACGCGATGAAGTTGTATTGTGTATCTTTTTCGAAGCTGAGCATCTTTCCTTGAACCGTTAGCAAATACATGTCTTCGATGTCGTTCAGGTTCAGATCTGGGAAGTCTGCTTCACAAAACTTGTATCGCTTCTCATCCAGTCTCTTGACGATGATTTCTTTCATGAAAGTGTAGTTGAATCTTTTCTCTTCAACGATTTCCATGATTGCAACGATACGAAGCGGTTGCTTCACATTTTCACTTGACTTGAGATGTAATCTGTGGGTGTAGCCGAGTTTTCGTTTCTCAGGTCAATGTTGAATACCGAGAAGAGCGTCCCTGTTGTAAGTGACAACTAAATTGCTGAAAATTGGTGTAGTCTCTTCAATGTCCGGTAATTCGTATCTGGCAGCTAGAACGAAAATCGTTAGTGAAGATGCGTATCGTTCCTTGGAAGTTTCGTGAGCGTGTTGAAGGTATCTGAGGTCGTTGTTGAAGAAGTTTCGGTATGGAATCTTGGGTTTCTCAGGAAAGCCTAGAAGTGGCAATGGTTTTGTCCGTTCAGTTAAGTAGGGAGTCTTGTCTTTCTTCTCCGTGTCGATGTTGGATTCAGGGTTGAGCCAGTCGAACGTGCCAGAAAGAGCGCAGGCAATGTTCTCCATGTGGTATTCGAGTTCAACTTTATTCCCTGATCTCTTCTTCAGAAAGTCCATAGCTTCACGGTTGATCCTTTTCAGTTCAGCTTTGTTCAACCTTTCAACTTGAAGTTCCGTTATGATACTTTGAGTCATCTGCAAAGTATTTCCAGGCAGTGGTTCTTCGGCTTCAAGTGGTGGTTGTGCTTTGATCATCTCGGTCAACCTATCAGTTTGAGGAACTTCTTCCACATCTAACCATGAGAAAGGAGTAGACTTCTTCTTCTTCTTCTTTGACTTTGCGGATTTCCTTTTCTCTTTGGTCTTTGTATTTGATGGTGGACCAGCTTGAAATTCGGGAATTTGTGATTCGGGGATTGATGATTCGGGTTCTTCCTGAATGTCAGTTGGTTGAAGCATAAATGGCTCTTCTGACTGAGTTGGACCGGAGCCTGATGCAGGTGCATGTTGCTTTGATGGTGGATTCTTGGAAGTCTTCTTTGGCTTATGAGAAGACGATGGTCCTTCTGATGTCTTTGATTTCTTATTTTTGGGATCGGCATCAGGATCATCATCCTTCCTTTGTCTTTTGTGTTTGCCAGCAGCTTCCTTGCATGACTCTTTTGAGGCAATAGTTTGGAGTGCCTCAAACATTGTTGATTCTTCAGGAGTCTTGTCTTCCTTATTTCTTAGCTTAGCAGCTAACAGGGCTTGTAGTTGTTTGGTTGAAAGTTCAGTTGGTGATGGAGGAGCCCTGTCTGTGCGGAGGTAGAAAGGAGTAGACTGAAGCATGCTTTGAATGCTATGCTTGATCCTGGTATTCAACTCTAAACGAATTGGCTCAAGAAGTTCTGACACTGCTGTTTGAGCAATTGCAGCAAGATTATCGTTAAGGTATTCAGCAGTGTATTTATTGATCATCCTGCTCATATCTGCTTGAAGTAGCTTTTGAACCAATCCCGTAGAGTCTTGGAGATCCTTGACTTGAGTATTTAAAGTTTTGACCTGTTTTGAGAGCTTTTGAACTTGGTCTTTAAGGTCTCCATCTTGAGGTTGTGTCTCCTTCTTCTTTTGCCTAGCCATAGCAACAGCTCGTCTGATCCTTTGAGATGCTGTCAAGGATGATTTGCTTCCCTTCTTCTTCCTGATTGATTTGCTTTTTGATGTTTTCTTTGTTGGTGGCGGAGATTTTTAGGAATACGACTTTTGTATAAGAAAGATTCGGTCACCCCAGATATGATTAAGCATTGTTTAGCTCGTAGTAGTTACATTAGTTAGTTATACGTAGTTTAGAATTAGATTAGTTCGCGGAAGAAGGACGGGTCTTTACCCACTGTATACCTGATCCACAGCCCAAGTGGCACGCCCTAGTGGCAAAACCCATGTATATAAACCCCTCTCCATCCTTGGAGAGGGTAAGCCTTCTCTCATAATCTCATTTTCTTTTTTTTTTGGTTTTCTCTCTAAGGCTTCACTTCTTTCTCTCTCTACTTTCTCTCTCTAGAATTTCTTTCTTTCTCTCTTGCTTGGAACGAACCAAAACCACATGATTATTCATGTTTGTGATGTTAACTAGTATTCTACAATTGGTATCAAGAGCCATGGTTACATCTTAGGGATCTTAGAACTTGTGGTTTATGGTTTGTTTTGGTTTCTACTAGTTTAGGGTGGTTTTGACTCATTTTGGTGCTCGTTTGTGGTGTTTCTTGTGATCTTTCTTGTACTTCTAGGATTAGAAAGGGTAGACTCATATAGTTTCTCAGTTGTTTGGACCATATCTAGCGTTTGTGAGGTGTACGAATAGGTTTTGGAACTTTTTCTTGCCAGCGGTTAGCTCCACGTTAAAGTATTCTTCACAGCGGTTAGTTTGGGTATTCAGCGGTTAGTAGTAGCGGTTAAGTACAAGTAGTGGAGCAAACATTACGCTGTACTACTTACTGTATCAGCGGTTAAACTTCAGTGGTTTACTTCACAGTGGTTAGTTTGGGTATTTAGCGGATAGTAATAGCGGTTAAGTACAAATAGTGGAGCGAGCATTACGCTGTACTTTGTACTGTGTCAGCGGTTTATTCACAGCGGTTAACTACTCAGCGGTTAAGTCAGTAGTGGTTACTTTACTAGCGGTTACTCTGTCCAGCGGTTACAATTCCAGCGGTTAAGTTTCAGCGGTTAAGTCTTAGCGGTTAAGTTTCAGCAGTCATTA
>LBNU01019137.1:84944-105668 GCA_014162995.1 Artemisia annua
TTTGACTACTGGATTTTAGATTTATGTTTTGGAAGGTTAATATTTTGGAAGCTTAATTTGATTGTACATTGCGGTAAAATGATTGTGTATTTTAGTGAGAGGGTAAATTAAATAGTGTATTAATTATATGTGTTGGGATAGTACTTTTTTAGTTATTTTTGTGCTCTAAATAGTTGTAAACAATGTTTGATAATTTGTATTTTTTATATAGGGGGTGTTTTAGTAACTACCATTTAATAGCATTAATGTTGTTTGATAGAATTTTGGTCTTAAAATGATACTACGCTTGTTTTTGTTGTACAGTATGCTTACTTTGTTGTAATTCTGAAAATTGGGTGCATTAAAATGTTGTAAACCATGCATTATTTCTTGTAAATCTGAAAATTTTGGAGAGAGAGTGCTCCATGCATTATATGTAGTATAGATACTGTGTTCCCTATATTGGCTTCAATTCCCATAGATAGATTAAGTCAACCATGTAGTGAATTGAATTTAAAACATGTATTGATAGGCGTTTCTAGTATTTGTAGCATAGACTTACCGAATTTACCACTTTCTTTCCTCATTTTTAAGTTATTTGGTTTATTTGCATTACAATAGTTTCCTTTATTTTTTTATATTCAAGTCTTTCTGTAGAAAAACTGAATCTGATCACTTAGATTAATAAATAAAAAGTTTACAAACCAAACTGTTCTCAAACAGCCAATATAAGACTTGATCTCAATCAAGGATACCACAGCAAAATGCAAAAGAGCTAAGTAAAATATGTTTTTGATGATCACCAAATGAGAAGAGAGAGCAGCAATATATAGACACCACACTCAAGAGTCGTTTTCCATGGATGAGACAGGAAAACGGCTATCAACAAGAAGAGAACAAAAAGAGTGTAACGGGTGTGTTTGTGAGACAACCCTAGATATGCATCCATCTTTCCCTCTTTAGCACTAAGCCCCCTTCATCTTTATTTCATTGACTTAAGACCACAAAACTTTGTAACTCAACAACCTGAAAAGTAAACATGGAAACATTAGTCCCTCAACTTTTATCCAGGCCAAAATACATTTCAACATCCCCCCTGAATTTTGGCATGGAAGACATCAAATAACCCTAGTTTAGAAACCATTTTGAAATGTTGAATTTTATCAAGCCCTTTTGTAAAAATGTCTATTGTTTGATCAGCAGTGTGAATCTTAGCAGTTTCAATAACACCAGTTAGGATTTTTTCCCTTACAAAATGGAGATCAATCTCCAAATGTTTAGTCCTCTCATGGAAGACAGGATTAGCAGCAATCTTAATTGCTGCTTGACTGTCACAGAAAACTTTTACAGGCATAAAATGTTCCCAGTTAAGATCCTTGAGAATTTTAAGGATTCAAACAATCTCAGAAGTCACAGAAGCTAAGGCTCTGTACTCCGCTTCTGCAGAAGACTTTGAGAGGGTATTCTGCTTTTTGCTTTTCCAAGAAATCATAGAACCATTGAGACTAACACAAAATCCAGTAACTGATTTTCTTGTAACAACACACTTAGCCCAATCTGCATCTACAAATGCATTCATGAAATTCTCAGAACTCTTAACTATATGTACACCCATACATGGTGAACCTTTCAAATACCTCAACACCTTTAAGGCAATTTTTAAATGAGACCTTAAAGGGGAATGCATAAATTGGCTCAGGCAGTGTACAACATAAGATATATCAGGCCTAGTGTGAGTTAAATAAATCAATTTACCAATAAGCTTTTGATACTCAGTGATATTATCAAGTAAAGGATCTGTGTCAGTAGGTTCAGAAGTAATATACACACTTTGTTCAAGAGGAATAGCAGAAGGTTACAAGCAAGAAGACCAAACTCAGATAATAGATCTAGGCAGTATTTCCTTTGTGATAAGCAAACTTCACTTTTAGTTTCAATAACCTCAATGCCCAAAAAATATTTGAGTTTGCCTAAGTCTTTTATCTGAAACTTGGTCTTAAGGTACCTTTTGAAATCTTCAATAGCATTAATATTGTTACCAGTGATAAGAATATCATCAACATACACAAGCAAGGCAACAAATACTCCTGAATCATTCTTAGTAAACAATGAATAATCACTTTTACTTTGCACAAAACCATTTTCAAGTAAAGTACTAGAAAGTTTGGCATTCCATTGCCTTGGTGCCTGTTTTAAGCCATATAAAGATTTTTTAAGTCTACACACTCTGGTGTCATTTTCATCAAAGTAACCTGGAGGTAGTTTCATATAGACAGTTTCCTCAAGGTCACCATACAAAAAGGCATTATTGACATCCAGTTGAAAAATGGGCCAAGATTGTTGAACAGCCAAGTTAATAACACATCTAATAGTGACAATTTTAACCACAGGGGAAAAAGTTTCATCAAAATCAACACCTTCCTTTTGACTAAAACCCTGGACAACAAGTCTAGCCTTAAATCTATCAATCTCTCCACTAGACTTGTATTTAATCTTATAAACCCATTTAGAACCAATAGCCTTTCTACCACAAGGCAATTCAACAATCTCAAAGGTGTCATTTTCATATAAAGCATCCATTTCTGTATTCATTGCCTCTTTCCAGTGCTGAACTTTGCTGGCTTCCCAATAATTTTTGGGTTCTGAAAGTTTGTTTAATTTTGTTGTAAAGCAAAAGTTTTCAGAACTAAGATTGGCATAGCTAACAAATTTTTCAAGACCATATCTAACTTTGGAGTTAACCACAAAATCATTATACTTGTTTGGAAAAACAGAAGATCTTTCAGATCTTCTAACAGGTTGATTTAGCAAATTTGGTTGAGATTCTGTGATTGGACTATTTTGAAAAGTACCCTCAGAATGTGCATTTTCATTCTCAAGTGTTGCAGACACCTCATTTTCAAGGGCAGAACCATTGGAACCCTGAGGATGCCCCAACTCATCCTCAAAAGGGTCAATTGTGGGACTGCCATCAAGAAAAGAATTCTTGCTAACACTAGGAGAGTTAGCATGTTTGTTTCCATCACCAGATGGTTTATCATTTATATTTTTCTCATCATAGGGCATGTCAAGATCCTCATACACCACTTTATCAAAAAAGTTTGTATGATCCAGATCTTGACAAGTCTCAATCACAGAATCTGTCTTAAAAGGGAACACATTTTCAAAGAAATCAACATCTCTTGAGTACAAAAATTGTTTCCTTTCAAGACTGAAAAGCTTATATCCCTTTTTAAAAGAAGCATAGCCAACCAAGACACATTTTTCAGATCTGCTACTGAACTTATCATGATTATTAAGCACAGTAGCAAAACATAGACAACCAAAAGCTCTTAAGTGATTTAAGGAGCATTTTCTGTTAAAAATCATATTATAAGGAGAATTTCCATTCAGCACTGAAGAGGGCAACCTGTTAATAAGATAACAAGCAGTAAGAATACATTCAGACCACAAATTCAGAGGAATTCCCCCTGAAACAGAAGGGATCTGGCAACATTAAGCAGATGCCTATGTTTCCTTTCCACAATCCCATTCTGTTGGGGAGTATAAGCACAAGAAGTCTGATGTATTATGCCATTAGTAATGCAAAACTCATTGAACTTATCATTCACAAATTCAGTACCATTATCACTTCTAAAAATCTTCACAGTTTTTTTGAATTGATTTTTGATCAAATTAAAAAAGGCATAAA
Organism: Artemisia annua; assembly: GCA_014162995.1. Taxonomy (NCBI): domain Eukaryota; kingdom Viridiplantae; phylum Streptophyta; class Magnoliopsida; order Asterales; family Asteraceae; genus Artemisia; species Artemisia annua. The sequence continues at coordinate 88,615 of LBNU01019137.1, forward strand.
CACAATCAAACACTTCAGTTTTAGCCTTAATCAAGTACACCCAAACAGCCCTGGTGTAATCATCAACAATGGTCAAAAAATACTTATATCCTTCTTTACTAGTAACCCTATAGGGTCCCCACAGATCAAGATGGACAAGGTCTGCAAGCATAGAAGTTTTATGCTCACTCAAAGGAAAGGGTTCTCTGGTTTGTTTAGCCTTTTGACAAATTTCACAAACTTCCACATTATTTTTATTATCAAACTTAAGATCTTTGTTTAAAACTTTTAGGACTTGGTCAGAAGGATGACCAAGCCTGCAATGCCACAAGTGTTTAGACAAACCAGAAAAAGGACAAAATTGGTCTTTAGTACACAAATTACCTTCAGTTTTATCAAAAAAGTATAATCCATCAGACTGTCTACCAGTCCCCAGAAGTTTCACATCCCTCAAACCCTGAGATAACACATAGCACTTAGACTCATCAAAAGCAATGACAAACTTGCTGTCTCTAGCAATCTTATGAACAGACATAAGACTCACACAATATTCTGGAACAACAAGCACATCATACAGAGTTAAATTTTTGGTTAGGACCATATTTCCAACCTTTGTAATTAAAGCCTCAGTTCCATTAGGATGTGAGACTTTAATTCCAAGTTTGGAAATATCTAGTACATTAACCAAAAACTTATCAGTGTATGTTAGATGCTGATTTGCTCCAGAATCAACAATAATACCAGCTGCAATAAGTGCAGGCCTGGCCTTACTGTTGTTACAAAAAAATCTTTGGAAATTTTGATTAAAAACCTTGCTGTTGTTAAAAACAATACCTGCCATATTGGCATGTACACCTTTGCCTTTTTCATCATCATTAACAGAGGTATCTTTGATAAGAGATAAAAGTTTAGAAATCTGTTCATCTGAAAGGTTTGAAAGAGAGCTAGATCCAACAGAGTTGTTATTAATAAACCTTTTGTTAAAATTTTGAGTTCCCTGATTAGAAAGATTTCTAGTATTGTTGTTTCTTTTTTCCCAATTAGCAGGGTACCCAATAACTTTAAAACATCTATCCACAGTGTGCCCATTAAAACCACAATGCTCACAAACAAGATTAGAACCTCCAGCAGCCCTATTGTTCCCATTGTTATTAGTCCTAGAAGCATTACTAGGTCTGAAAGAATTCCCAGAGGTTTGAGGCCTCTGTGAACTCCCTCTAACAGGCACATTGGAATGGAAAACAGAAGACTGAGATCTTTGAGAGACTCCAATCCCTGATGAACCAGAAACCACAGCTCTATGAGATTCCTCACTAGAGATAATGGCAAAAGCACCTTTGACATCAGGCAATGGGTCTCTAGACAGAATGTTGCTTCTAATTTGCATATAAGAATCATCAAGACCCATCAAAAATTGCATTAACTTCATTAACTGATTATGTTTCTTAAAGTCATCAGCAGCATGGCAAGTACATCTAGGAAGTTTAACAAGAGCATCAAATTGTTTCCACAAAGTACTTAACTTATTAAAGTATTCAGCAATAGATGAGCCATTTTGAGATAATGAGTTAATTTTATGATGCAAGTTAAAAGTAACAGATCCATCAACTCTATCAAAGGTTTCTTTTAACTCAGTCCAAACATCAGAGGCCTTTTTTGAGAAAATTTGTCCTAGAAACAACTCTTCAGATATAGAATTCAAGATCCAACCCAAAACAATAGCATTAACTCTGTCCCATTGTCTTCCTAACACATCATCAGTATTAGACCTCCTACAAGAACCATCTATAAAACCAGTTTTATTTTTGCCTTCAAGAGCTAAGAGCATAGCACAAGACCACACATTGTAATTTTCAGTTCCTTTCAATTTTATAGATATAACAGTTAATGTAGCAGAGTCATTAGGATGTAAGTGTAGAGGATGACTGATATCAAGTTTACTAATAAGAGTAACAGGTAAAGCATCATCTTCCTCTGCATCAGAATTCTGAACAGAGGGAGGTGGAGTACTATTATGCAAAGACATAATGAAACAAGCAAGCACACAATCAAATTAAACAGATAAATAAGAAGGGAAGAAAGAAGTTCCCAGGCTTCCTTACCACTCAAGGTGGCAGGTCAAGGGCTTTATCTACTAGCAAAGAAAGAACAAACAAATAACCAATACCAACAAACAACTTCAACAATCTCTCACATCCTACTCCCCATCAATCTAAACAAGAAAAAATAAATTGCAAGAAAAAATAAAGGCGTGAGAGGTGTTACAGAGAACGCAAAGCAAAGTAGCAGCGGAACCAAACCTACTACACCCTAGATTCACTTAGTCTAGGGATATAGCAGATATTCACAGCGAACCCAGATCCACCAACCAAGATCCACCAAACCCTAATTTTTAAATTAGGGCAAATCACCAGAACCACTTACAATCGAAGCAGATATCACCAAATCTATCGATTAAGGAACTTAATCGACCTCTGGAACCTTTAAATTGTAAAAGCCCCAAATTACCCAAACCCTAATTTTTCAAAAACCTTTTTTCAGAGCAACCTGGCTCTGATACCATGTAGGAAAAACTAAAATTGCCCAATTAGATTAATGATAAAAGAGTTTTACAAACCAAACTGTTCTCAAACAGTTATACAAATGCTTGATCTCAATCAAGGAACACAAAAGAAAGTACACAGGAATGAATAATGTTTTGTGATGATCCCAAAGGAGATAAGATAGCTGATATATATAGAGAGACATGATCAAGGGTCGTTTTCCAGGAATGAGACAAGGAAAACGGCTTCAATAGCAGAAACAACAAAACAACACTAACGGGTATGAGAGAAGACTCAACCCTAGTGTATATCTTCACACTTCTACACTTCAGCCCCTCCAACTTTTCTTTATTAGCTTTTGCCCACAAACATTCAATATAGCTTAAACCTGAAAAGTAAACATGGCAATATTAGTCCCTCAACTTTTATCCAGGCCAAAATACATTTCAACACTTTTATTGAAAAATAATTATACTTGCAACTACATACTGTAATTTTGTACGTATATCTTACCAATATCTTAAATGAGTTACTATAAAATTAGCCATGGCAATACCTCCAAGTGAATGTCCTACCTTTATAGTTTTTAAATGGTAATTACTAATATTTCAAAGGCGTTAATAACGTTTACCATAAACTTTACCATTGACTTCACCAAGTCAAACGGTGATTCTCTCAGCTTTTTCATAACTAATACTCCATCCGTCCCTAAATAAATGTCCACGTTTGACTTTTGAAGTCTTTTATGTTCATCTTTGACCTTATATATTTTTATTTATGTTATATAATACTTGATAAAAATTATACCAAATTAAAATACACATAAAACTCAATTCATTCATATATTTTGCATCAAGTATTATATAAAATAAACAAGAATATTTAAGGTCAAAGTTGAATAAGTAAAACTTCAAAAGTCAAACGTGGACACTTATTTAGAGACGGAGGGAGTAACTAGTTAAAGAAATATACTGATTTGCAAAGATCAGTTACTAAAAGATAAAATAATAAAAATAAAAATAAATAAATAAACTCTATAAACCAGGGAAGACGACAGCGGAGGGTCACTAGCACATAGCTGAAACACTAGCCAAGGAAGAAAAGCCACTATAAATCATCAAGCTACCGAGAAAGAAAACTCTATAATCTCTATAAGAAAACTCGAACCTATTTATGGCAAAAGAAAAAACATAGCAATTCCACTCAAAAGCAAAAACACTGTAATATATTTCATCATATGGTGTCCTTAAAATTGATTTTGAGTCCATAGTAACATGGAATTGGTGATACTTTCAAGTTTAAAAAGTATTTTGAAACCTAATATTTGTGAGTTACAAGATACACATATAGACAACGCGATTGAGCATTTTTTTTTAAGCGGTTTTTGAATGTCTAATGGGTTAGTCGGGTTGAAACATGTTAATGATGACTGTTAAAAGTGCTCTAAACTAAAACAATTAATTAAACAAATGCAAGGGTCGAACATGTCAAATGTGTCAAAGGCAGAAGGCTACTAAAATTAGTAAAATGTATATTTGAAAATCCTTTTATTAACAAAGCTAGTTTACAATACTTTACTTTAATATAGTAAGATCAAAATCATAGCTAATTAAGCACATCTATTTTCAAAAGGAACTTAAGCAAAAAACTTGCATATCAAAAAACTGGCTGGGGGTAGGAGATGTTTTTGTGTTGTATTTTAATTTGTTTATCTAACGAAAAAGTTGCCTTTAAAAAAAAATTAAAAATCCGGGTAATATATAATATTTTCTAACAAAGTTATTAGAATTATCAAAGCAATGATCAAAAGATGTAAAAGGAATTTGATAACGACGACCACTTCAATTCTTAGATCAGCCAATTATTAAACATACAAACAGAGAATTGAAGAAAAAGGAAAGTCAATATATCAAATATGAGTTTTAGGATAATCAATGAAATAAACACTAATAAAAGAAGTTATAATTAAGTAAATAAGAATTAGGGATTTAATAATTAATATAGATAGAAAAAACATAATTTGCTTCTGGTAGCCGCGATGGACAGAAACCGTATCAAAGTTCGAAGAGCTTTAACATAGCTTTATGGAGTTAGGTTTTACAGTATATATGAGCTGTTTTCATATATAAAATACACGTTTTAAATATTAATAATACATATTAAGCTATAATTAAAATTAATTTGTTAATACCTGCAGCATCACTGTCATATGAACTAATCATTTACGCTAGAGGTCAACTAAATTACAAAAATATATGGAATGTTCCTTTTATTTCCACCATGCATGGTGTATGCTAGAACATATTGTATGTTCAAAGTAAGGCCGGGTTAATTGCTGTATCTCTAACAAGTTTGTTGTTGTAGATACAAATTTAGTTTACGGGTCAAGGTTTTTTCGTCGATATATATATATATATATATATATATATATATATATATATATATATATATATATATATATATATATATATATATATATATATATATATATATATACACCTTTCGAGGATATCTCAACAATGATAACGCTACAAGAAAATGGATCATTTATGTAATCATATGAAAAAACATGAATATGTGACTTGATCGTTCTAAAAGATGTTTCATAGTGTGTGGAGGTGTATATTAATTTGTATAGATAGAAGAAAGCTAATAAAAAGTTAACACGCGATTAGTGAAGCAAAATAGTTAACTCGATCTAGCTTCTCTATCCACGTTCCAACCATCTTTGATCGATTTGACTGTTGTCTTCCAAACAACTTAAAATATATGGTGCAAAGAATGACATGCATACGGGTTGAACACCATCAAGATTAGATCATGGTTGTCATTAGCTCATTTGATTTGAGAAGTTTAATATTTACTACGTCGATAGACGTAAGTGTTCATCATTATTGTTTTATCTCTTTCTTTGTGTTACGTTCCTATTACGCAGGGCCGTCTCAAGGTTATGTGAGGCCTTAAGCGATTTCGTTCATAAATGCTATTACGTGATCTTCTTCACAATTGACTGATCAGCTCATTGTCCCTAGCTAATAACTTGTGAAGAATATATATCCGGTTAGATACAGCTTAGCTAGACACACATTCATTTAGTACTTCGTTGTCCTCTAATGAAACGATATTGTCAAAATCTTGAATCATCATCTTCACAATAGTCTTATAGGGCACATGGTTTTCTTGACTAGCTATACGAGGATTAGCCTTGGGGCACATGGTTTTCTTGACTAGCTATACGAGGATTTCACTATCACTTCAATACATTGGTCACCAATGTACGTTTGCTTGTGTAATTTTTGTCAATCATTTTCAAATTGTAATTGCCGAGGGTCGAAATTGCTGTTGATATGTGGTCCTAAGTGGTTCTCGATAGAGCAATTAAGATAGTGACCATCATTCAATATGATTGTCTAGCTCATGTGTTTATATTGCCGACTTTTTGCCTTTAGAATTCTAATCGCAACTTTGTTTTTCTCATTTTCAGACATTATAAAAAGGAATCTGTAATAGATACATACATACATACATATATGTACGTACATATGTGTTCTCCGTTGCATATTAAAGTTACTTTATTTTTTATGCTCCAATGATTTTGAGCAATGCGTCTAGCTAGTGGTATGCATGTGTGATGTTAGGAAGATGAAGACAATCAACATTAGTAACTTGTCAATTTAATTAACAATAATCGAAAGAGATAGAATCATATTAAATGATGTTTGTCTTAAATCAAATATATAGTCAAAATTACCATACCCTTGTTGGAAATGTCTCGCCAAGTTTATAAGTTCTGATTATTGGCATTTCACAGACTTTAAAATGTCTAATGATAACGTCTTATCGCATCTTTTAACCAAATAAACCTATAATAGCTGTACTCTGTGTTAGACGAATAAATTTTAGATACGCTCGTTGCATGAGGCCATTAATACACTTGCTAAGCAAGCAAACATGATCAAGAAATCGGGGATTGGTTTTATATAAACACTCGACAACAAGTCACGACTCAAGTTGTTACAAAGACCAACAACCAGTCACGACTAAATTATAGTAGCTAGCGTTTATGGCGTTCAACTTGATCTCACGACACAACATCTTACAAATATACGTTGTCGAAGAATCCCATTGGCAACAAGTCTCGCTTTATGATGAACAATGATACTTGTCTAGTTATGTTATTCCTTAATGGTCTAAAACATATATACGCAAAGTAATCTATGAACCACATTAGACTTGCATGGTTTATATATCCCTTCTTAATTTAAAAGAAAAACTATGGATAGAGATAGTTTACCCTTGACGATATTAAATTTTTGATAACACGTAAAATTTTACCTTATGTATAGTCATTTATTGGCGACAGACTTATAATGATGACACTTAACTAAACTTAGTAATCAATTTGTTAACATAGCTACTAAATGAAAATTCTATATCATATATAGTCGTTTGTCGGCAAATGCTAACCAAATAAATTCGTTACTTACTTATTTCAAGATTCAAAATTACCAATTGAGCATCCATTATTAGTTAAATGCAGATTTTGAGTTAATTAGCTCTAGTGCCAATTTGCATAATTGAAACTACTAATTTGTGCTAATCAATTTTTAGATCACCCGTACTTAAGTACTGTACAACGAATAGGAATTTGAAAATGAAATTTTGACATTTGTTGGATTAAAATAAATAAAATAGATGAGGTGAATCAAAACAAATCGATAGAATAGTGATTCCACATGGGAGACTTGTGATTATAACTCCACTAGCGAATAATAATAATTGCAATAATAATAAAAAAAAAAAAGAAAAAAGAAAAAAGAAAAATAGAAAACGAAATCATGGTGGACAACTAGTGTTCAAATTTCTCTAACAATTTGCATTTCATCATAAATAATCATTTCATAGTAACAATGATAATATAAAATCAATTAAATCCACATGGTAATTTACAAAAGTGACCCCCATCTTTAATCAGTAACCCATTCTCACCCTCTTCTTTATCTTCTTGACTCCGATTCATATCCGGGACGACTCGGTCTTGCCATCACCTTTCAACTCGCCCGAGTCAGCTCAGTTCAACTCAGTAACACTCCCACCACCACCCCCAATTAATTACTTTCCAGGGGTAATTCCGTAATAATACAAAAGAAAAAAAAAGAAAAAAATAATTCAAAACTCCTTTAATTAACACCCACAAACTCACCTTTTTGTAATTTAAGGTGAAATTACCAATAAGTCCCCGGATACGAAACCGGAGACTTGAGTAACTTAACTCAGTACTTTCTTTGTGCATGATCGGGCCGAGTCGACTCGGGGGTCAAAATCAAAGCCAACTCGTTCGTTTTATTACATTTTTTTTTTAAAGTTTTTTCGTTATACCTTCATCGTAACAAAGGCCGAGACTCGGGCCAAAAATCGATATTACTTCGAATGCCAGCGTGACAATGTCTTTGAAACTCTTCAAGATTAATATAACGGTTGGCTGAACAATCAGTTCGAGATAGAAACCTTATAATTTCTTCAAACAAATATTCATCGCATGGGATCGTAAGTGGGCCCATGTTAGCAAAACCGTACTCTTCTTCGGCTTGTATTAAAAGCTTCTGAAAAACCGGATGGTTCAAATGAGTTGCTCGTACAACAAACCTACGACAGTTAGTTCCAACAGTAACTGCCACGTGGCCAGCTGGGACATCTGAAGGTATACATTTACGTGACGTCATTGCTGCTTTCTTTCTCCAACGTCTTAACATTTGACGGAGCTGAACAATGTGACGGATTTTGCTGCAACCTGACATGTTTTTGTGTTTGGTTTTTTTCTTTTCTTTTTATGTTGTTTGTGTTTTGTTTGTGTTGTGAGAGATTGATGAGAGAGAGGGGTTTAATGTTGGAAAAGAATGGTTGGTTATATAAGAATTGTTGTACCAAAATGCCCTTGGTTTTTGAGGTTATTACAATTGTTTGACGGCTGTAATGCTCTCTTTTTATTGGTTGTTCTATTTTTTATTTTTTTGATAATACTTTAATATTTCTTTTCCTTCTAAAAAGAGGTGTAGTTTGATATATTTATATGTTTGAAATGTTTTAAGGTCAAAATTGACGTTTTAAGAGATCAAATGATTTTCCAAGAAAAAAAAGTATAGTTTAATTTGATCTAAAATGAATAAGAGGGTGTAGAGATGACATTTATTTTGTAAAATGCATTTTTAGTCATGAGAAATATATAGTCGAGAGTCGAGACCATTTTTATCGATTATAAGTAGGTAACAAAAATAATTTAAAGCTAGTATGTTTGATAACATATCAACTTTTTCAAGCTTTGATTTTGATTTTTGTATGCACATACATATTCTGTATCTATGATGTGTTTTTATGATAGTTGCACCAATTTTCTCATTGACATTATTGTTAGTCGTATGTTTAAGTATAACCCATGCGTATTTGTATGGGCTTAGGCCCGAGAGTTGTTAGCGTTTATTCAATCTATATATACATGTAGGGCTGAGCATCGGGTCGGAACCGACCCGAACCGAAAAAACCGATAACCGAATTTCATGAAAACCGGAACCGAAACCGAACCGACGGGCCGTCGGGTCGGGTCGGTTTTCGTCGGGTCGGTTCGGTTTTGTCGGTCTAAGCGTATTTTGGCATGTTTTTGTCGGTTTTGGGCCGAACCGGACCGAACTGAACCGACCCGAAACCGAATTTCATGAAAAATCGGAACCGAAACCGAACCGACGGGCTGTCGGTCCGGTTCGGTTTTTGTCGGTTCGGTCGGTTTCGTCGGTCCGGTTCGGTTTTGAACCTTCGGTGCTCAGCCCTATATACATGTATTGGTTGGATGTTAATCAAGGAAAACCCTTATCACTACTTACATGGTATCAGAGCAGGTAACTTTGGCGATAACATGTTTTCGCTAAAACCATGTGGGGTTTGCTTGTATTATACTGCTAAATGATTTTAATTAGTAAATAAATTTAATCAATTAATTAAAAAAATATAACCAATTGATTAATTAACCAAAAATATTCTTTTTTAAGTTGACAAGGACCTGTCCTCGCTAAAAGTCTGTAGGCCCATATTGAGAAGTTTGACTGAGAATTTGTATGGATCCCACTTAGTCGTCGCCTAAACTCAGATTTTTCCTTGCCAATAGTTTTAGCGACGGTCTTTCGGTGATGACTTTTTTATGCCAAAATCTCCTCATCTAAGACTATTAGCAAGGACACGTCCTTAAAAAGCCCTCGCCAATAGAGCCGAACGTTGTAGTGATATGTATTCTGTTTGCTCTAAATAAAGGCTTATGTCATCATTAACACAGTATTATCAAGTTTTAAAATACAAGAAAAGAAAAAGAATAAGAAATAGAAAAGTAAAGAAGTGTTAGGTTATATATTCTTAAGATAAATAGAAGGAAAATAAAAATAACCACAACAAATGTTGAAATAAAAAAGGAAAATGACATGTTAAAGAAAATATTTATGTCATTTAGTTGTTATTGCCAAAACATTAAAAGGGACATATTCATCTTTAAACAAAATATAGGGTTAATACTATAAAAAAGCACTATACCTGTAAAAAATGCGACTTCTGCGTGGTGAACTAAAAAAAACCTTTGTATGTACGCTAATGTTGACACTTTTGTCTTTCTTTAAGTATTATGACCACTTTACCCTTCCAAATTACATAAATGGTCCCTGTGGGTTTGCGAAAATTGCATCCACCGTCCCTAGGCTAATTTACGTAAGTCGTTTAGAGAAAATTGCGTCTACAGTCCCTATTTTTTTCGAATTTTTTTTCGAATTTTTTGTTTGAAATTATTTTTTTTCGAACAATTTTTTTCGAAAAATTATTTTTTTTTTCGAAAAAGTAATTTTATTTCTGAAAATTTTTAAAAATTATTTTTTTGTGACATGTGAAATTTTTTTTTTGACTGCTTTCTGGTCCGAATTATCAAAAGTTGCCCGAAATGATGTTTTACATCAATACTCGCGAGATTTTAACCTGAAAATGCAAAACAAGGGCTGTTTATTACCAAAACTTAAGCGGTTTCTGTCTCGATTTTAAATCACGATTTTGACCTCTTTCTGGTCCGAATCATCAAAAATGTAAAACACAAAAGTTGTCCGGAATATGTGTTACATTAAGACTCACGAGATTTTAACATGAAAATACAAAACAATTGCTGTTTACTACCAAAACTTAAGCGATTTTCGACCAAATTCATAATTATAAACTTTTGTAAATTTTGTAACTTGTGTAAATCATCAAACTTATTTCAAAAAAATAGGGACAAAAACATAAGAAAAAATAATAATTTCGAAACAAAAAATTTTTGGAAAAAATAGGGACGGTGGACGCAATTTTCTCTGTAGAACCGTAGAGGGGGGGGGGTGAATACGGTCTTTTCGGCTTTTTAGATATTTAAAAACTTTAAGCCTCAAAGATCACCAAGTGGTTATACAACAATAATCACAACCACAAACACAAACAAAATATATAAAGCATGTAAAGAGACACCACGATATATACTGGTTCGGGATGGGGGTTTATACCATCCGTACGTCCAGTTGCGAATCCACGACACCGATACTATTACTCTAGTATAATCCTTTCGGTGGATTACAAACCGTTACAACATCACTCCACCGATATGCACTAAGATCGGTGCTCACTAAGAAGAGCTACTCCCCAACGGTATTCCACCCTCGGAAACCACCCAAAAGAATCTCGTGATTCGACTTACCACTAAGACTTCCCACCGGAAGTATCAAACCCCAATTAGATCCCCAATGATCTAGGCTTGGTCACCAAGACACAAGTCTTCAAACTAGATCCCCAATGATCTAGGCTTGGTCACAAAGACACAAGACTTCCCTTACAACCAAATAGAATTAAAGAATATTGTTTCTTTGAATCAAGACCTAACCTAACCTAGTGACTCGATTCTAATAGAAAGGGTATAGAGAAGAAGACCCTCGACACAATCACAAGAGTGGATTAGGTTCTTGTGATTCTTCTCTTGCAAGGAGATGTGTTCTTTCAAATGATGTTAATGTGTTTTACTAAGAACACAAGATAGAGTTAGAGGATTAGAGAAAAAGAATGTAGAGAGAAAGAGTAATGGCAAGGGGTGAGGAATACAAGAGGCAAGGCATGGTATTTATAGGCAAAAACCCAACTTGGGAAAGTTTTACCAAGCCTGGCGCGCTGCCCACGCGTTGACGCGTGGGTAACGCGCCAGACACCCAGTAAAAGTTTTTCCAAAACTTTGGGTGTTGGCTTTATAAATATCTTACCTTGCTAAACCCCCAATTGTACTTCACACTAAACCTTATCATTAATCAATCTAAGGTTTACCAACTCAAATAGCCAATTTGGAAAATGCTTTGTGAAGTGTTAATGATAAAACCAAATACCAAGGGTAGAAGAGTAGAAAGGGTAATTTGGTAGGGGTAGAAATGGTATTCCTCACATGGCACAATAGAGAAAAGAATATGTCATGGGATATTCCTCCATAGGGAAGAGTGTGTGAGGATAGGTTAAGAAGTAACCATGGTTAGGTTAGAAGAGTGTTTAGAGAATAAACCATGGTTGGGTTAAAGGGTATATCCAAGGGAATATTCCATCCTTGGTGTGGTTAAGAGTTAACAAAGGTTAAGTGTAGAGAAATAACCATAGTTGGGTTAGAGTAACCATGGTTGGGTTAGAAAGGATATCCTTATGGAATATTCCATTTCTTGGGGAGGAAGGGGAAATGGATGGTTGAGATGTGTTGTAAGAGAATGAATGGTTGAAATGTAAGGTGTGTAAGGAATATAAGATATGAGTTGGATTGTGTAAGGGATGTGATGTTGTAAGGGAATATGTAAGAGATTTGTGTAAGAGAATATATGATTTGGATATGATTGGATATGGAAATCTTGGTGAGTTGGCAAGTGTGTGTAGAGAAGATATAGTTGTGAGTAGTGTGTGTAAATTTGAAATCTAGTGTGTGTAGAGAAGTGTGTGTACAAATGTACAAGGTATGTATATGTGTGTGTGTACAAAAGGTGTATAAGTGTGTGTACAAAGATTGTATATGGAGAGGGAATATTGTGTGTGGGAGTATAGGGGACAAGAGGTACACATTGTGTAAGTGGTGTAAGGGAATATTTAGAGAATGTTGAGAAGGGATATTTGAGAAGGATTGTGGGAGATTTGGTGGTATTTGAGATTAAGAGAAGATTAAGAAGTAATCTAATTGTCATTAAGAAAAAAAGTTTTAGACAATTAAGATTATAAGTTGAGAAAATCATAGGTTACTTATAAGTTCAAGTAACACAACGTCGAGAATCCATAGTTTCATATCTCGTGACTTTCCACGACTCGACGTACTCAACTAACACCATGCGGGTAAGGATGCGTTTACGCAAAGAGACCTTGAACTTAGTTTGACCAATAAGGGAGTAAACCTGTTACGTGATTGGAGAAGACGTAAGCACGTGATATGAGCATATGGATGCTTTCACGTGATGTTACGTGAAATATATAAGCTTCCTAAGTTTAGAAAATCCTTGGCTAGAGGCGAGAGTTAGAAAAAATGAGTTGGTGTTTTCCCGTAAGCGGGTGTTTTTAAAAGTTGGATCTCTCTAATCCTAAAACTCGTTTCGAGTGTTCTCAATTAAGCACATAGCATATTCATACATGCAATGAAAGATCCATATTTGTCGGGTAAGGGGAAAGCCGACTTTCAAATTTCGCCCGAAGCCATACAGTGGCCTGGCGCGTCACCCGCGCGTTGACGCGCGGGCAGCGCGCCAGGAGCAGATATGGGCTCCGGGGAATTTGGCTACCGTTTGATATTTTATGTGTTTCGTATGTTTATTTGTCATCATTAAAACATTAGGAGATCTTGATAATGTTGCCTCAACATTCTCTAAACGACACGGACCATTTATGTAATTTAGCATAGGGACGAAGGATACAATTTTCAAAGATTCAAGGGTAAAATGGTAATCACATAATTTTTTTTTATCTTTATTACTCACGTGAAGACAAAAATGTCAAATATTAGTGTACAGACAAGGATTTTTTTTAGTTCACTACGCAGAAGTCACATTTTTGACAAGTATAGTGTTTTTTTATGGTATTAGCTAGGGGTGAAAACGAGCCGAGCCGAGCCCGAGCCTGCTAGAGCTCGAGCTCGGCTCGTTTACATATATAAAGCTCGAGCTCGGGCTCGAGCTCGTTTCGAGCCTTATATATTGAGCTCGAGCTCGGCTCGTGAAAATTTTCAAAAGCTCGAGCTCGGGCTCGGGCTCGACTAATTTATATAAAGTTTTAAAGAAAACAAAGTTCAAATAGAGCTCGGCTCGTTAATTACATAAGGCTCGAGCTCGTTTACCACTTTTAAGCTCGTTTATATGTATAGGCAATATATATACGTATATATTTCTAGGGCTCGTTTAGGCTCGCGAGCCTACTCGAGCTTTTTGTATAGAGCTCGGGCTCGAGCTCGATTATTAAATGAGCTCAAATTTAGGCTCGAGCTCGGGCTCGAGCTCGTTTAGGCTCGGCTCGTTCGAGCTTTTTACCGATCCGATCCCGAGCTTTTCACGAGCGGCTCGGCTCGTTTCCACCCCTAGTATTAGCCAATGTTTTGAAAACCGGGTTCGAAATCGACCCGGTCGAGTCACTGGGCACCGGGTCAACCCGATTCTCAGTTTATTATTTTTTTGTTTTTTCAACCGGTTCGACCGCCGGGTCAACCGGTTCGACCACCGGGTCAACCCGGGTTTTTATTAAAAAATTTTGAAAAAACGAAACCCGGCCAGGTTTCGAGAACCGGGTTGACCCGAGTCACTCAAAACCCAGCGGGTCTAACCGGTTAACCCGGTTTTAGAAACCCGGATTTTTTAGACCCTTTTTTTTNGAAATCGACCCGGTCGAGTCACTGGGCACCGGGTCAACCCGATTCTCAGTTTATTATTTTTTTGTTTTTTCAACCGGTTCGACCGCCGGGTCAACCGGTTCGACCACCGGGTCAACCCGGGTTTTTATTAAAAAATTTTGAAAAAACGAAACCCGGCCAGGTTTCGAGAACCGGGTTGACCCGAGTCACTCAAAACCCAGCGGGTCTAACCGGTTAACCCGGTTTTAGAAACCCGGATTTTTTAGACCCTTTTTTTTTGCCGGAACCGGTCGAACCGGTTAAGCCGAACGAGTCGACCCGGGTTTCAAAACACTGGTATTAGCCCCAAAATATATTAGTGTTCCATTTCCCCTTTTCCTTGAAAATGGGTTAAAGAGTTTAAAAAAAAAAGTTTCTAGAAAAAAAAGTTTCTCTCATTTTCCTCTTCAATTTCCTTTTCTTTTTTAAAAATATGCTCACAACACAAATAAAATTCCTTTTTCCCCCTCAAATTTTAATTCAAGAAAATATTATAAACTATTGTTTTGGCTTTGTTTTTAAGAGCACCCGGTGTCCGGTTCGTCATGCCTCGCCATGCCTACGTGGCTTCGTCTTCGTGCCTCGTCGTGACACCACACCTCCCCACCCCGCCGTAGCTCGCCATTCAAGACCTTGCCGTCTGCACGGCGACTTAAGTTTCTGATATGGAGTGGGCCAAGGACGAAGAAAAACCTTTCTTTCTTTCTTTCTTTCTTTTTTTTTTTCCAGATCTATAAATTAATTTGTGTTTGTGTTTGCGTGTTTTCAGCGAGAAAAAAGATGGAGATGATTTATATACACACAAGTGTGTGTGTTTGTGTTTGGTGAAGAAATGAAGATGATAACGGTTTTTTTTTTAAAGAAATTAGCTACAAGTAATGATGGAAAGTGGGCTGGAATTTGGATCACTTTGGTTTTAAATGTTAGTATTGGTAAATTATTAAATTATCAGGTGTTTTTCTTTTATTATTATTATTATTATTATTATTATTATTATTATTATTATTATTATTATTATTATTATAACTGTTTATATAAAAAATGTTATATACTTTTATTTGAATAAAATGATTTTTTGTTATTTGAAAATTTGAATAAAAAAAATAAAGTTGTAAGTGGTGGGCCTCAAATGAGCAAGTTGAGGTTTGTTATAAGTGAGGGGGGTTAGTTGTTGAGGTTTGTTATAGTGATGTGACACCCCGTGAGCCCCGAATAAGTAAGTTAGGTATGTCATGGCACCTTGTGCTCTAAGACTCTAAGAGTAACATATCTTCTTATCACTCTCTTTATATATTAGCTATCGTTCAAAATAAACATCATATTTCTTGCCATTACACAAAAACTTAATTCTAATGTATAGTGCGTACATAGAAATAAACTTTCAAATTAGTAACACTAACTCATCTAGAGAATAACTAGGATTCTTACATAAATGAGTTAAACAACTTTATAAGCCTAGCTTGATAAAAAAAAATGGTATGACTCATTGGTAAGTTGCAATCTGGTCGAGTTGAAGGCCATAATATGTAATGAATCGAGCTTAGTACGTATGGCCTTCAACATTAGAAAGGTAAAGTGTTTCAAACACATGAGCTTAGATGTACGTATAAGGCATGTGTATCCATCTATGACTGTAGTAATTAATTAGCTTTATATTTAAGCCAAATTCAGACACACAAGTCTAATATACACGTTCTCACACAGTACAACAATGTCACTTTCGTCATTTGCAATACTTGAACCCACAACCTTAGTTCAGGACATAACAATCTCACGGTTAACATTTGACAAAAGGCACATTAGTAACTGTAATATTAGCTTATGAGAAGAATAATACTATCAAGTCCTCTAAAAAGGTGAATTATGTTTCTTAAGGAACGAACTGGATCATGCATACATGTTTGGATATATGTTGTGTGCATATGCAAAATGGTTACTTTATCTTTAACATACAGTGAAAATGATCACGTTGGGGTCTATCTATTCGAATTGTTGCAACAATATTGAAAGTTTCAAACCTTATCGCTGACTTCTTGTCATTTGAGTTAATCTTTTACACTGTCAATATGTTGAAACTAAATTCCTAGTAGGGAGTTTATAGATTAACTTATAACCGATGATAACAAATATACAGTTAAGGATGTGATGGCTTCCATTGATTAAATATATAGCGTGCGACGACAGATGACTGATGTATGCCAATTTCGTGGTTTTATCGTTGACTTCTTGTCAATTGAGTTAATCTTTTACACTGTCAATATGTTGAAACTAAATTCCTAGTAGGGAGTTTAACTTATAACCAATGATAACAAATATACAGTTAAGGATGTGATGGCTTCCATTGATTAAATATATAGCGTGCAACGACGGACGACTGACACATGCCAATATCGTGGTTATGACTCATGATAAAGACTACCATGTACATTGTACATAAACCAAGAGTCGACAGTAAGACTAATTATGAAAACTTAGCGTATACAATGATTGATTTGTGACAGAACCGGTAGGAATTATAATAGGTTTTATGAGAAGAAAAAAAAAAAAAAAAAAAAAAAAAAAAAAAAAAAAAAAAAAAAAAAAAAAAAAAAAAAAAAAAA
>LBNU01019137.1:115420-154935 GCA_014162995.1 Artemisia annua
GGTTTAGAATCGAAACCAAACCCGTTCTGATATCTCCAAATAATCCAAGCCGTAGTTTGTACTACCACATCGAAATAGATTTTTGATGAGGCATTTAAGTTGAACTGTATCCGCCCACTTGAGTTAGGGAAGTCGACAGATTTAGGAGCATCACTAATCCCCACGCATACACTGCAATCGGAGTCCTAAAGTTTGCGGTCAATGGCGCAAATCAACAAATAAGTGTTAGAAGATTTGATAAGGAATAATTTCATTGATTTGAACAGACATAAGACTCAAAGTAATTGGTTATCTTTTGGAGGTAATATGCCAGGGGGGATTTTTAAATCCCATTTTATACCCAAATAATAAATAAATAATAAATAAATAATGGGTATTAATTTTTGTGTGTTTTCTTGATTAATTTGACCCCTAAGCTCATATCGTTATAAATGCAAATTTAACAACGTTACTTTGGTAGATTTGGGTTGTTTAGTAATAGATTTAGTGTTTTTAAACTTTACTGCAACAAGAAACATTCAATTTTTTTGAAGATTTTGGAGAATTATATTGCTGATGAAGTTTATGATTCTAGTTTGGAGTCAAGCATTTTTAATTAGACGTCAGAAGTTGTTCTTGAATCCTTTATTATCAACTTTAGGAAGAATCTATTAATCAAGTTGGAGTATGAATATGTTAGAAATACAATTAGCTTTCTTTTAGATGAAAAATTGTTATTGTTATGTTTTAGTTGCCGTCAATTATGAGCAAACGAACTTTAACTCTACTTGAATTAAATTGCACCATTTATATATTTTCATAGGCGTTGATGTATAAGGGTGTGAAAATTCAAGAGCGTTTGGTTTGTATTATGGAACTACGAGTATAGGTATGGAAATGGGTTTCCTAAACCCTGACCAATGGAGGTTTAGAAAATACCTACTTTTGTAGATTTCATACTCATTTCCGAAAACAAAACACATAAATAAAAAACAACTTTGTTTTGAATGAAAGTCATCCCTTCGTTCATATAGCTCTAAACCAAACACATGGTTAATTCTTAGTATAAAATAGATACATCTTGGTGTGCATATAACATGTGCGCACGGGTGTTTACGGGGCGGTTCGGTTCAGTTAGTTGAAAGATTTATATTATCTATTATGGGGCGGATAATTTATTTAACAACCCGAAACCGATCCGTATTAGGCGGGTAACCGTATATGCGGGTACATAAAATGAGTTGTTACCCGCATTTTAGATCACGATTAACCATTTAGACGTTTAATCGAGTTTACTATATGAACAATATAACATGTACTTGAACCTAAAATGTCATTTAGTATAATTAAATATCACTTAATAGATTAAATTCATAATAAAGTTATTCAGTTATAGTTAACAAAAAGTATTTGTTCGACATTTAAGTTACGACCATATTAAACAATTTTTACACATAAATATTTAGCGAATGTTTACATTTGGAACAAAAATGTCGTTATACAATAAAAGTAGTGCAGTAATATAATTAAATCTTCTATACTTATTTGAATATTTAGTTAAAAACCTTCATGTATATCATATACAGTTCGGTTCGGTTAACCGCGGATATCTAAAAATAAAAAACGAAACCGAATCGTGATAAGCGGTTTTTCTCGATTTAGTTTCTTACATTTCGGATTTTTCGGTTTTAGATTCAGCGGTTCGGCTCGATTTCTCGATTTTGTTGAACACCCGTAAATTGTGCGCTTGTAGAGGTATCAAGATTTGACCGAAATGAGTCCTTCTTTCTTACGCAGTAAATTAAAAATTTTGTATGCATATATATATATATATATATATATATATATATATATATATATATATATATATATATATATATATATATATATATATATATATATATATATATATATATATATTTTAAATAGTCCTTGCCGCCTAAATAAATTCAAGCAAAAGTTAAAAGAATGAGATTGAAATTTGGGTAAATTGCAAATTTACTCACTAAATTTGTCCAAATGCGCAAAAAAGATACCGAGATAAAAGTTTTTGGAAAAACGCCATTAACGTTTCATTTTTTTGCAAAAGCCATCGAGAGCTAACTTTCGTTATTTTCCTCGTTAAGTAACACGTCATTGAGGGTACTATCATCTTTTCGTTGTTCATTTAGCTCTCCCGCCAATTATACCTCAAGGACTATATTTTCAAACATAAGTAAATTCTCTAGTTAAAGCAACTAGATTACTAGAGTGGCTTTTCAGATTACATTAACTGCCCAAAAAAACCCCATTTAACTTCATTTTAGACATTAAGATAATCAACCGTCAAACCTTAGCTTTAAAAAAAAATTATAAATCGGAAAAACGAAAACCAGCTATGGCGAATAATGATAAGGGAAAGCCTTTGTTGATTGGGGGGAAGAATCATCCGAAAAGTCATGAGGGAAAGTTTTATTAAATGATGAAGTCTGTTGGCATAAATATTACGATATTTATATTACGATATTTAATCTAAACATCCTCTTCATGTTTTGATGATGACAAAGATGTAAGTTACAACACATAACGTAAAGTGTTTAAATTACTTGTGATCACCAATGATCTATGCATTTATACGTCAACGTCTCGAGTATGCTTCAACAATCACTTAAGGTATGTATAAACAAATGTCTAATACATTTTATGATCAAAGGGATTTTTATTTAGACATTACAAATTTTATAAAATGTTATAAACATTTTATATATTTTAGAAAAACACTTTTGGTAATTAAAGGGAAATGTTTTAATTAAAAGAAAATGTTATAAAATGTTATAAACATTTTATATATTTTAGAAAAACACTTTTGGTAATTAAAGGAAAATGTTTAATTCATAATAAATATATGAATTCAAATTTTTAACCAAAATCAGTTAGTTTTTCACCAAATAAACTTTCCCCAGAAAAGGACAAAATTCCTGGCCGTTACAGGAGGGCGGGCCCCTTAATTATAAGGGGCGGCCCCCTTAATTTTAAGGGGGCCGGCACGCTCCTGTTGTCAGGAATCTTTGCCTATAAATACTGGTTCATTCCTGGTATTTTTTCACACCTTTTACACGAAAATTTTCAGTCCCAATCCTTTCCAAACACACTTCTAAATCCTTTGATCGTAAGTTTATTAGTCTTTGTTTCAAGTGATTTAATCCCTCATCACTCAAAGTGCAAGAGAAGAATCCTCCCTATCATAAAGCCAAAGATGTATTAGAGTCTAGTTAGTGTTTATGTAAAGTTGTGAGTTGTGTATATGTAATAAGTAGATCAAGATGATAGGTGTGTGAAGTAGTGGGAAGAAGTAGTGAGTCAATGAGTGAGTAAGAAGTAGTGGGAAGAAGTAGTAGTGTGGAGAACTCATTTAGTTGTGAAGATGTAGGTGTGTGAATAAGTAGTGGAGTATAGAAGAAGTTGTGAAGTAGTGAAGAAGTCGTTAAGTTGTGAAGTCGTGAAAAAGTCGTGAAGTCATGTAGAAGTTGTGTAGTGATCGAAATCGTGTCGTGAGATTGGTTCTACCTACGATTAGAACACGACACTTAGCTTAGTGTCGTTAATTGGTGTAAGCGAAAGTTGTGTACGGTTTTCTCCGCCAAAAGGGAGCTTGTTGAGTAGTGAAGAAAACTCTCGAGTAGGTGACTCGGGGAGTGGAGTAGGGCAAGGAAGGTGTCCTTGTAGCCGAACCACTATAAATCATCGTGTCCGGTTTGCATCTTCTTTCTCTTATCTCTTTACTTTTATTCTTGCATTTATCGCTTTATATCTATGCTTGCATAAATGTGTTGGTTGTTGCTTATATTGTTTTGATGTTGAATGTGTGATAGATAAAAGTTAATATTGTTATAGGATGAATAATTATATGATATGGTCTAATGGACTTAGATGCATTATTCACACTTCTCATGTTGAGTTTAACTTAATCGATAATTTGATACAAAACATTTTAAGATTTTAATAAGGAAAACTCTAATTGAAGATTTTGAAACAAACATTTTATAAAACGAAAAAGAGGTAAAACTATTCAACCCCCCCTTCTAGTTTTCCACAAAGTCTTTAAGGAAGTTTTGGATACATTTGGTGATGAAGTAATTGCCAAGTATGGTTCGTATGCAAACATAGGGAAGGAGATGATAGAAGTTATTCTTCAATGGATGTGGAACAAAACTTTCAACGAACCAAATATGGGTGGTAGTGGTGCGCTATCTATTCCTACCCTTGGAAGTGGTAGCGGAACTGACAATGAGGTAGTTGCAGTTGCAGAGAAAAAAAGAGGGAGAGGAAGGCCCAGAAAAAAGTAACTTTTTCTGTACCAATCGTTAATCCGAGTACAATGTCACCAAAAAGGAAGAGGGGAAGGGCTGTTGGGAGTGGGAAGAAAAAGGAGGGGAGTCATTATCCGAGTACAATGACACAAAAAAGAAAAAGAGGAAGGCCTGTTGGGAGTGGGAGGAAGAGGAAGGGGAAGGGGAAGGAAGAGCATACGGAGCTTGATATGTTAATGTATTATACTTCATTTACGTGTCATTTTTAGTTTGCTTATGTTGGATGCTATGATATTTTTGATAGACTTTTATATGCATCCCCTTTGAGTAGCATGATTGAGTACCCTGATTGGTAGGTTTAGGATAAATAAAGTATTATGGTTCTAAGTAGGTTGTTAGAATATCATAAGTAAAAGTGTTTGGCATAGCAGCTGTACTACTATACTAAATAAGTCTTCACATTGATGTCTTGACTATTGACGTTTGAATTTAAGTAGGATGATTAAGTGCCCTGATTTCAATAAAAAGGTGAATTGGAGTTGTATAATTCTCAATTGCTGTGATGAAATACTTTGCTATGATTGTGTATCTTGAGTGTGTCTTGTATTGTCTGGTATTTGTTCTTAGATATCTGGTATCATTAGTATGGTTTAGTGGTATTGTATTTGTCTGTTCTAAGGTTTGAGGTCTGTCCAAACCTTGATCTTCTATCCTTATGATGTACATATGATTGAAGATTAATATAATTCACCTTTTGCACTAAAAAAAGTCTTCACATTGGTTCTAAGTAGGTTGTTAGAATATCATAATCAATAGGTTTGCGTCTTTAGTAAGTAGGATTGATGTCTTGACTATTGACATTTGAATTTAAACGGTGGCAGGTTTAATTGATTGTGAGGATGAAATTGTGTTCAGAATGCACAATAATGGATTCTTTGAATTTGCTCCATTGAGGTATGTACAGGGGAATATTTCTACACTTTGTGCCTTTGTCCATTACAGGCATATCTTTAGTATTGGTCTGGATGATATGTTATCATGCATCAGGGGAGAAATATGGGATGTGTTGTTTTGTTTGGCTGGCAAATCATTAAAAGAAGGTTTGAAGTTGATCCACACAGACAATGATGTGCATACAATGATCGAACTAGGTTGTCGGGCTGGTTTTGTAGATTTGTTTGTTGCTCACACAAAACAGATGTTATCTCAATACTATTTAAAAAACATTGATTCAGGGGGTGAAGGTGGGGTGGTTGTTGGATGGGTAGAAGAAGATGCTAGCTTGTGGTGCTCAAGTACTTCAACTCCTTTTAGGACTAGTACTTCAAAACCTTTTAGGGTTATGGATGATGTTGATGCTTCAAAACATGAATCCGGGAAGCATTAAAAGAGGGTGAAGAGGTCTGTGGATAAGGGAAAAGAAAGATGGTTGATGTGGATAATGTTGTTAATAGGAACAAACTGGCTGGTATTGTCATTAGAGAGGGTGGTTCTATAAAGACAACAACAGGTTTTGAGACCAAGAAGTGATGTTAAAATCACTAATTGCGTACTGAGTCTAAGGGCACCAAGATCAATGGGAAACAAAGTGGCGTTATTTTGACTAGGTGAGTCTAATGAATTGTTTAGCAGATTTTTTGGATACATTGCATTGCATATTATAGTAACCTCATTTCATTGCATATTTTGATTGTGCAGGTATAGTTNGATTGAAGATTAATATAATTCACCTTTTGCACTAAAAAAAGTCTTCACATTGGTTCTAAGTAGGTTGTTAGAATATCATAATCAATAGGTTTGCGTCTTTAGTAAGTAGGATTGATGTCTTGACTATTGACATTTGAATTTAAACGGTGGCAGGTTTAATTGATTGTGAGGATGAAATTGTGTTCAGAATGCACAATAATGGATTCTTTGAATTTGCTCCATTGAGGTATGTACAGGGGAATATTTCTACACTTTGTGCCTTTGTCCATTACAGACATATCTTTAGTATTGGTCTGGATGATATGTTATCATGCATCAGGGGAGAAATATGGGCTGTGTTGTTTTGTTTGGCTGGCAAATCATTAAAAGAAGGTTTGAAGTTGATTCACACAGACAATGATGTGCATACAATGATCGAACTAGGTTGTCGGGCTGGTTTTGTAGATTTGTTTGTTGCTCACACAAAAGATTCAGGGGGTGAAGGTGGGGTGGTTGTCGGATGGGTAGAAGAAGATGCTAGCGTGCGGTGCTCAAGTACTTTAACTCCTTTTAGGACTAGTACTTCAAAACCTTTTAGGGTTGTGGATGATGTTGATGCTTCAAAACATGAATTCAGGAAGCATTAAAAGAGGGTGAAGAGGTCTGTGGATAAGGGAAAAGAAAGATGGTTGATGTGGATAATGTTGTTAATAGGAACAAACTGGCTGGTATTGTCATTAGAGAGGGTGGTTCTATGAAGACAACAACAGGTTTTGGTTCAGTGAATGTGGGAGCTATGGGTGCGGGTTTTTTGAGACCAAGAAGTGATGTTAAAATCACTAATTGCGTACTGGGTCTAAGGGCACGAAGATCAATGGGACACAAAGTGGTGTTATTTTGACTAGGTGAGTCTAATGAATTGTTTAGCAGATTTTTTGGATACATTGCATTGCATATTATAGTAACCTCATTTCATTGCATATTTTGATTGTGCAGGTATAGTTGATCACGTGTTGGTTTATCCAGTAGATGCTTTTGAAGTTTGAGACATGGGTTCATCTTTTGGGATTATGTAATGTGTAGAAACAAAAACCATTTTAATTAGTGATGCTTGACTCATATCAATACTATGTTATTGCATACAATATCTTATGCATAATATGTTTGTGTTTGTTTTGTGTTTCTGTTATATGCTTCGATTAATAGCATTTACAAGTTTGTGTTTATGGTTAGAATTCATTCAATTTCTTTGTGTTTGTAATACGAATCGAACAGTGTATATCAAGAAAATTGGGATCAAACGACCCCTTCCATTCATTTACAACCTTACGATAGGGGAAACCACAATCCCTATCTACATCTACACATACATCTACATTCAACAGGGCCACCAAAAAGAACAAAAGAAACCACAAGTGCCCAACCTCCTACTACCTACATTCATCATACACAACAAAACAACCCATCCCAGCCTCCAGCACGCAACCCCTTCACATATATGTTTGCCTCACAGCATACTCAATATTGGAAACAATGCCGTTGTTAATTTGCCTAGGCATCCTCATCAACCCCCTCATCTTTCTCATATCAGCTGTCTGAATCCTCCTAAGCTTGTTCACATTGGACCTTGCAACCCTCGAGCCCCTTAAGTTTTGCAGCTCCGCAATTAGGTCCCCTAATACCGATCATATTAGAAAGGTTTTGGCACCTACTCGTCAATTCTTGTGCATGATGAATGTCTTCATCAACCTCTCGCTGGTAATGGGATAGCATCATTTCCGGTATGACAAATGAGTTACAGACTTCAATCACGAGATCAAGACAGCGAGACATGTTACTGGTTAACGGAATGATAATTGTTTGGTTAAGGGTGTATGTGTTTCTGTTTGTGTGTGTGTGTGTGTAATGACTGAAGGCTTTGACAATTTAACATCCAAACATGAAAACTAACTTTGCAAATTTAGCTATTGAGGTCATGTCACATTTATACCAAAAGGTTGGCGGCAAAATGAATAACGAAAAGACAATACTACCCTCAATGACGTGGCACTTAACAGAGGAAAATAACGAAAGTTAGCTCTCGGTGGCTTTTTTACAAAAAAATGAAACGTTAATGGCGTTTTTCTAAAACTTTTTTTCTCGGTGTCTTTTTTGCACATTTGGACAAGTTTAGTGACTAAATTTGCAATTTACCCTTGAAATTTTAAAGTAACTAATAATATACATTTAGGAATCAACTAGGCTAGCTCAACTGACTACCAATATTTCGTTAAGGTGTTTTGGAGAGGAGATATTTGGCTAGGGGAGGTCTCAAATTCGAGTCCCACCCGTGATTTTTACCCCTTCAAGTGGTAATGGTGGAATAAGCGGGTCTTAGGGACAACATACTACCCAATTGGATGTTACTACTGGGCAAACGGGTCTCAGGAACAACATACTAGCCAACTGAAAGTCACGGCTGCACATGAACTACTAACAATTAACAAGCCGGTTTTAAAAACATTAAAAATAATAATAATACAACTTTAGGGTTTCACTAGCCCTAATGGCTACATTTAAGAAACAAAAATGTTCATAACTGGTGGTATATTAAATTGGTTGAGAAATGTAAATTTAGATTTATATGTAGTTATTATTTAATGTAAAAGCAGTTAATGTGTGTCTAAATATCTTAAAGCCTTTAAAGAGCGGTGAGCTGTGGCTATTGCTCACAGCTCACTGCTATTGCTCACAATTACTTTTAACAAACACACCCATCAAGTAAAATCAGTTGTGAGTTAGTATATACATGTTAAAGTTCCAATTCGCGGATTTATGGAGGGTAATTACATTCAAATTATCATATGCGTGCTTATTAATTCACTTTCTAAGCACTACGCATTCTCTGAAACAATATATCATTCTTCCTATATCTTTATAACTGAAGGCAGTTCATATAGACGATAGAATTTTTTTCACCTATGCAAGTTAAATATACTTATGTGCATTAGTGTCAAAGGCTCCAAGCAAATAGATTGTCAATGCTCTATTAATATCATATAGACGATCTTGAAAAAGTGAATCATGTTGGCATTTGTGTTTTGGTGTTGGGTGTTTGAAATACGAAAGTGTTCAAGTTTAAGGGACAACGAAATCCAACATTAGTGAATATAACATGCATGTAATCAAACATTGATTTAAAAATCAAAATTAATCATGGTTTGAATGATTTTTATTTGATTACATCCATCCCTTTTTTCCCCAAAAACACATTTGAAATCTAATAACATATAAAAATAATAATAGTTACAATATGATAAGACTATTTGTAATTAACCAATGATTAATTTTTTCACCAACAACAAATCAACAATAATAGTTTTCCTAGTTTGTTATTCGTTTTTCTTATTCAGCATTTACACTTATTTTTTTAATTTTTATTTTATGTTTTATTTCTTTTTCCTCTCTCTCACTCACGAGATACTTATTTTTCTCGAACCGATCAAAACACATCAACTAATCATTAGAAAATTATTTTATCAAAAGGAAAATGACAAAAATAACTAATTTTATAAACACATTTCACTAAATATGCAATTTTTATCAAAATAAAATAAAATAAAATAAAAACTACCGATGAAACTAGAAAGGTCTTGCTACACACAAATAGACGCAATCAGATTTTGTCAAGACTATATATCATCGTTGTTATTCGCGAGTTATCTTCTAGTAGATTAAAAATAATAAATATTTTTACTTAATTTTTGTTGATACAAAAGTTGGGCGTTCCTTGTTTGGGTTCCTGTTCTCGTATCAATTAGATAATAATGCTTGGGGACCTGCGCACTATGAAAGCAACAAACACCGTTAGGCTTATCGAGGGATTGTCTCCCCCGATTATCCTCCGGCGTGAGAGTAAGTAATCGAATTTAGGGTTTGTGAAGAGTTTAGGGTTTTGTAGATCGTACCTTAGACGAGAGCTGTGATGCCCTATTTATATGCATGTAACCGATAAGGTTTCGTGCTCCTCACTCTTCGGCCTATTCGCCGATATCGGATATATGGTATATATCTCCTTTATTTAGGAGATATCCCGTATCTTATCCGTTAATAACTTTGGGCTTGGGCCTTGTAGGCCCAAACCATCCAACTGGTAGTCCAGTTATCGTTATAGCGGCCCGCTCGTGGTGGGCTTAAGTGTTAGTATTGTTTACTAATCGGGTCCGTGACCCGAGTGGAGACTATACGTCATCATGTCCCCCCAGTCTAGTGTGCGCAGGGTAAAACCTGCGGATGCTAGACTAATAAAAGCAGCGGTAAGCGTGGTGGGAAAGAATCACGTTTTTCCCGCCAAAAATGGGATACTATGTATCTAGTCCCAAAAATGCTCCACGTATTTCTTAAAATACGTGAAAGTGCACGTACCTGTTTGTATTCCAGCCACACGATGGAGATAGTGGAATCCACGTGTCATCTATCCAAGGTTAAGGGGAACCCTATATAAAGGGTTTCGTTTTTACTGTGTCAACCACAGTGAAAAACGCCATTTTCTTCCTTCTTAAGAACTATCAATCAAGAAAAACAGAAACTACAAAGGTAACCTTGTGTGCGTTTGCTTAGTAAAAATGGTACGCCAATTAGAAGAGTTTCTGTCCGAGATGGGTGAGGATGAACTACGTAAGTTCACCTCTGATTACTTCATTCCTCTGGATGTGCATCCGGTTGTACCGGAGCCCAATGCATGTATAGCGGATTTCCCTGAGGGGAAAATAGGGGTATACACGCGCTTCTTTGAGTTTGCGAACCAGCGTGTGCCCATATCCTTATTTTTGAGTGACGTGCTCAACTACTATCGTTTGCATATCTCTCAGTTGCACCCACTAGGTGCAACAAAAATAACCAACTTTGAAGTAAACTGCCGTTTGCTTGCGATCAATCCGACCATTAACCTTTTCCGCGCATTTTACCACACATCGTGGTCGAATGGGTGGGTAACTTTTTCGAAGCGCGCGGGGCGCTATCAATGTTACACCAAGAAGGTGGATGCCCTCAGGGATTGGAGAGAAATTTTTTTCTGGATAGATGATAGGGTTTTTACATCACTTTCTGAGTTCTATACTCAAGGGTCACTTCCAAGGGATGAGCGCTCGGATCCCGGTACATACAGCGAGGAGGATGCGGAGACCATTAACGCGAACCGCATCCCTATCGTTCCGTACCCTGAGGAGTTTTCGGTCCACATGGGCCTTAGTCGTAACTATTTCCTCAGTGGTGTAGAAGTGCCAATCTTTCTGGATGGGAACGGCCGGGGTGGGTGCTTATCCTTTCTTTGTCTTCGTATAATGTAAGCGCCCTTGTAACTTGTTTTTTAGCAACTAACTTGCTTTTGTTTGTTAATGCATTGCGCAGAGATGGACTTGTTCGCGGTGGTTGTAACACCCCCAAAATTTAACCATGACAACGGAAGACTTTTTAGAAATACAACAGAAGACTTTAAAATTTCAGCGGAAGACTTTAAAATTACAGCGGAAGACTTTTGGGTGTTACTTCGAGGATCTTTTATCACAATCACAGAAATGACATAAAGTGACGTTTTAAAGTTCAAAATACCATATATAATGATATTTCAAGATTTAACAATAAGTTTATTGGAAATGTATCAAAACATTTATTTTAGCCCATGCCAGTTTACAAGCCCACTCCGTGCCTTCAAGATCCTTCATGTCTATTTCCTGAGATAAACATGCTAAAAGTCAACATAAAGTTGAGTGATATTCATAGGTTTGAAAATTAAACAGTTGAACACAAGATATAGTCATTTATTGCAAACGTATGCAATTAAACAAGTTGAAAACTATTCACATATATCCGTTATTGCATTAAGCTCATGACACACAACGATTTGACAGCCAATCATATTTAATAATATGACGCAATATAATAATATGCCCCCAAGATAGGTTTTTGTCAGTTACCTATGTCATCAAAATAATGTGCGTTTGGTAGTTTTCTCCAACGACCAGACGGGGATTGTCAGTACCTAATAGATCTATCCACCATTATTTACGTTCACTCAGCAAGTGATTAAGGTTCATGATCGAGGGACTTTCGACAATAGCTACTTAAGCAATAATAACGGTCAGCCGGTATATCAATACCAAAATAAAAAGACTTGTGTTCGGTTTTGAGCATGTATCTCCCCACATAAAACAGTTAAAAAGTGGGCTATGAACTCACCTCAGTAGTATAGTAGATGTAGCTGTATCGTTAAACTCAACGATACTAGGAAACGGCTTCACACACAACCTAAAAGATATGCCAAGTTTTAGTTTGATAGTCTAAGTCCAGTTTTATCGCGAATACTAGTCATTCAGTTGTGAACAAAACTCGTGTTTGTTTAAATGCTCGAAGTTCAAGAACAACGTTATATATACATATAACTTGTGAGTATAATGATCAATGATCGATGAAAGTGATCTTAAATAGTTCAAAGCTTGTAGACGATAAGTTTACGTTAAAGTTCAAAAGATAACAAATAACGTATCGTTATATCGTTAAAAATTAATTATGGTCGCGAATTATATAGCGTATACATAAGTTAAACTTATCAAGTTTTTACATCAATTACACTCACATTTATATATGAAACATTAATATTATTTTTATAAAACAATATTACGGAAAAATCCTTTAAGTTTCCCCAAAATCACATTTTTAATCCTAACAGTCAAACTTTACACCGTTAGTCCAAAGTTAACGATTTTTACAAATTAAATCCAAAAAGTATCAATATTTACATTTAATAACTCCAAGTTTCAATATTTACTGTTTCTAACCTCAGAAAATCATATTTACAGTTTTGACATTAAGTTTCCAAAGTTTTCACTTTTAGTCCCTTATTTATAAAAATTTGCAAATTTAGTCCAAATTTCACCAAATTAAAAGTTTATCATTTTTATTTTCTAAATAAGCTCAGAATACTCTAATAAGCTTATTATATCAG
This sequence comes from Artemisia annua, assembly GCA_014162995.1. Taxonomy (NCBI): domain Eukaryota; kingdom Viridiplantae; phylum Streptophyta; class Magnoliopsida; order Asterales; family Asteraceae; genus Artemisia; species Artemisia annua. The sequence continues at coordinate 128,357 of LBNU01019137.1, forward strand.
CTTATTATCTTAAAAGTTCTTATTTTCTCTTATTGGGCCTAACGAATTAAATATAAGGCCCGTTAAGGTTTTACGATCCAATGGGCTTACGAGGGGTTTGGGCCTGGGGTTGGGCTTATTCAAAGGTCCTATTAACAATTCAAAAGAGCTTATGGGACCAGCTTATTCAGTTTGCTTAAAAACAGCTTATTCGGCTTATAAGGTCCATATGTTATTTTATAAAGATTTTAGAAAAACTGATTTTGTACAAACGGATGGGCTTTTGAAAACAGCTTATACGAGCTTATTAGGTCGAGTTATTTGTGTTTCCTGATTGCTAGTCATGTCAACAATGAGTTCACATTTTAAAATGAATATGTTATGTTTCTAGATTTTGAAATAACGAGGCCAAGTAAATGGCTCAACTCATTTTCTGAAAACAGTTGGGACTTAGAAAAATATTCTAAGTGTTTAAAGAATTTTCAAAACGACTTGGTGACTTATAAACATATCTAGTTTATTTAGTAAACGTTGTTATTAACTCAAAAACTTTATATTACTCGATTCTCAGTACATCCAACATCTTATAGGTCGAATAATATGTATATGTCACGTTTGGAATTTACGAATTTATGGATAAAAGTAAACGTTCCAAATATCAAAGTAATGAAAAGAAAAATAGTAAAATGGTTCAAGCATTCTCACCTCATCTCACCTCAAAAGGGTGGGGTACAAACGTTCGTAGAGGTCGAGCTGGGGAAAATGGTGATTGTAGCTTGATACACGACCCACCAAGGATCTAGGATGAGCAAAGCTCGGACACTAAACTTGATTCGAACCTCTTGAATTATTGCTAAAGCTCAGCGTACTCATTGATGTTCAAGACTTGGAAACTAATATGATGTGTGATCTTGGGTGTGAGTAAAACTGCCGATTTGCATGTGGGCTTTTATAGTGAACATGTGAGTGTGAAAGCAAGGTAGAGTTCACATGAAGTTGAGTGTTTAGATCAAGTATATTGCATGAAACCTCCCCTTGTACCCAATCGACACATAACAACCAAATGAGAACAAAGGAATGTTGTGAGATTACTTCTGAACATTCTTGACAATTCTGACAGTTGACAAGACGTGTAATATTTGTTTCGTAGGCATTGGGGAGCATGGGAGGCGCTTAGGAAAGTTTTGACACGTTTTTATAATATTTCTTAAAGTGGTTTTCATGGTTTACTTGGGACAGATTTAGGGCAGTAAACGAGCATGTCATTTGCTAAACTTTGTCATTCTTGATACTATGCCAGGTCGTTAATCAAATGGTGAAATAAAATCAGTAGGTCGTGTGTCGAAATCAAGAAATAACGAGGGTGTTTTGGAGTGTGGTCGCGTCTGGATGTGGAAAGAAAAACAAAGAAAATAAAACTAAAACAAACCCTCGCTGGGCTTTGTTTTCTGGTGGGCTTCGTGGGTTGACAGGCCCAAACGAAAAAAGAAAAGAAAAGGAGTCTGTTAGCAGCAGTTGGGTTTAAACGTGGCCCAATGGGTCACGGGGGCCCATGTAGCAAGTTTCGCGAGTCGGGTTGCGGTCCAATAATATTAGTGACCAATCTCGAGAATTTTCATAGGCTCCGGAATTATATAAATAGTGTACGGTTATTAAACGAAGCGTATATTTATAAAAATAATACGTTTTAAAATATATTCGCGATATTAGACTATCAAGGTTCGTGTGTAAGCATCGTTCCTAGGCAAATGGTCATTCACAAATGTCATAGTGATTCACATAATACGTCATGCATAATAAAAAAAAAATTGTTACCCGCAAAAATGGTATTTAAATAACGTAATACTTATTTATTCATATTTATTATTTACTAATCGTACGGGAAATTACGAGAGACTATAGTGGTGAAGCTGGCGAAGCCCACACAGGTGACTGTGGGTGTGCGCCCCCTGAGGGAGGGTGAGTTGCCCGTCTTGAAGGCAACAGCTGGACGCCTTTTGGAGTTTGCGCAGGGGGAGGCTTCTGATGCTTCGCACCCCATTGTGAATGCTACTCCTGTGCAAACTGTTCCTGCGCAGGAAGTGGCAGTTCCGGAACCCGAGCACGCGGATTCGTCTGGTAGTGTCAGCGTCGTCAAAGTTGACTCTGACTCAGAAGAGGAGCGCCAAGTCGCAAAGCGCAAGGCTGCCGAGGATGCTGGTGAGGGGACTTCTAAGCGCAGACGTCGTGCTGTTGTTGCAGACGAGTCTATGGAAGAAGAGGCATCAGATTCTATGGATGCGCAGAATGTCATTGAGACTTCTCCCCCTAAGTAAGTGTTTATTCTTGTTGAACGTTTATCTTATTTTCTTCCTCTTTGTTTCGCTGTCTAACATCTTTTTTCCTCTTTTCTGTAGGAATGATGCTGTGGGGGATGACACAGTGTCTGTGAATGAGCCGTCACAGACTACTCCTCGTCCCTTGGAGGAGCCAGCGGGGACGAGTGGAGAGGTGTCTGCGCCACTTCTGATGGAGGAGTTGGCTGCATCTGCTGGTCGCCAGGCTGAGCTAGTTACTCAGCTCAAGGCACTGTATGCCGTTGAGCGCAGCAGCCTGGCGCGTAAGGATGAAGAGATTGCCCAGCTGAGAGCGCAGTTAACTGCTGCGCAGGCAGATGTAGAATCTACTACTGCCTATGCCAGGAAGATTGCTGACGAGAAGCTGGGTGTAATGGTGGAGTTGGAGCGTGAGCGCGCTGCTGCAAGTCAGCACAGAGTAAACTCCATGTGGGGGTTGAGGTATTTGGAGCAAAACAGAAGCAAACATTTCGCTCAACTTGATGAGTTCCGCAAGCATGTGGAGGCGGCTCTGAGGGCGCAGGAGGGCAAGCTGCGCAAGTTGAGTATTGAGTATGATGAGGAATTGTATCCTCATCTTATGTCTGCTGTTGCTGAGCGCAGGTATTCACCTTTCTGCTTTTCCTTATGTTAAATTCCTTTATGTTTTCTAATATGTACATTGTTTGTACCTATAGGTGGTTGATTAGCCATGGGCTACGTTTGGCTGCCTTATGCACTCTGGAATCCCCAGAGGTTGTGGGAGCCTTTGGAAAAGTTGTGGAGTGCGCTGTGGCCCGTGGCAAGGCGCAAGCTGTGGAGGAGCTAGATAGGAGCAAGTTGTTGACGGTGCCGCTCGCAGAGGTGCCTGGGTACAAGGCTGACTCATATGATGAGCTCGTGGACGCCATGGAGAAATTGAAGCTGTTGGAGCTTCCTCATATCGGGCGGTTGGAGCGTGACCAGGACCAGCCGATCAAAGTAATTATGGAGGGGTTGGTCCTTGGGAGGCATCTCTTGGATAATGCTGAAGAGCAGCCTGATTATTTTCTGAGGCCGGATGAGTCACAGCTGCACGTGCCCATATTCACACGTCCGCGAGACATTCTCAACCCCTTCGCCATTGATAAAGAAGTCCCGTTGAAGGAGTGTTTGGAAGCTCATTTAACCAGGGCTGCCCAGAAAAGGGGTGTAAAGGGGAAGGCTATACTCTGTGGTGTTGGTGCGGCCCATCTTCCCCGATCCGATGGGATTCCCGTTAGCGTGCCAACGGTATCTCAGGAGGATAGTAGCCTTTTGAATAGGCTTAGTAGGGTTGGGGAATTGTCATCCACAGCTAACAGCTCCGGTCATAGACGCGCTCATAGCGCTTAGGGATCATCATTTTTTGTAAACTCATGGTTTAGTCTGCATCTTTTGTGTTTAGGTTGTTTGTCTTCCCAATAGTTACACCATGTTTGGACAAATGTGTATTAAGTTTGTAACTTAATAAGTGTATATGAATAAGAATCCATGAGTTGAAATAGATAATCTATTGTATTTGTGTTTGAACTTGTTGTTCTGCGTGAAATTTTGAGCACAGTTTGTACATAACTCCTGTGTCTTTAAGACATCTTTGGGTATCCAAGCGTGTTTAGAAAATCATTTATAGATTTTTCATAGTAAGGGCCATATTCGTGTATGGAATTTTCTAACTTAGTGAAAAGAAAGAGATCATAGTCATCTATGTATTTTTATAAGTTTACTTGTCGTATTATACTTAAAGGAATCAAGAGTCTTGATTTCCTATGTTGTTAAACGCGCACAGTGTGCCCTATTGTGCATCCATCGTGGGATTGCGCAAGGAACTTGCGCCAACGTCTTGAGAGCAAGGTGTTTAACAAGGATTCGTAATCCAAAGTTGATGGGTTTGCAACCCTCTTACTCAACGAGTTGTTTAGTAGGTTAACTCATCCTTTTTACCAACGTAGGTATTAATTAGTGCATGCACGCCATGTAGGCTAAGGGTAACGTGACCAACACATTGAAATATAAACAGTATTTAAATAACAATGTAAAGAAATTTTTGCCGCGGAGTTAGCTAGAAACCGCGAATGTTTTATTAATACTTGCAAGTTTGTAAAAGAAAATACTTATCTAGATAAGACTCAAAAAAAAGTTACATGGATCTTTATTGGGGCACTGTCTAAAGTGCTTGAGTGTCGATGCTGGGCCGTAGCCTATTCTAAAGATAGCATCGCTTAAGGTTGCGAACGTTCCATGTTCGTTCTAGCTCGTGTCCATCTTTATCGCGTAGCTTGTACGCTCCCTTTCCAAGTGCTTCAATGACCTCGTAAGGTCCTTCCCACTTTGGTCCTAGCTTTCCAGTGTCTTCTGCGCGGCTTGAGTCATTTTCACGGTATACGAAGTCACCTGGTCTGAATGAAGTGCTACGCACTTTGGCATCATAGTACCCTTACATTCTTGACTTGGCTTTCTCTTCGCGTATTGCTGTGTGTTCCCGTCGCTCTTCCAATAGATCTAAGTCTATTCGCCGCTCATCATCATTGGTTGCAGAATTAACTTCCGCAGTGCGGATAGTTGGCATTCCAATTTCAGCTGGTATGACAGCTTCTGTTCCATAAACCAAAGAGAAGGGAGTGTCTCCGTTGCTAACCTTGATAGTAGTTCGGTGCGCCCAAAGAACATGTGATAGTTCCTCTACCCATCTTCCTTTGTGTCTGTCCAAACGCGCTTTGATTCCTTCACCCAGGTTTCTATTCGCGCGTTCAACCAGACCATTTGTTTGTGGGTGAGTTACTGACGCGAAGTGTTTATTGATGTTCAGCTGTTCGCACCAATCTTTGAACGGATTGTCACGGAATTGTTTTCCGTTATCTGAGATGATTTCACCAGGTAGTCCAAAGCGACATACGATGTTATCCCACACGAATCGCTTGACTTGGTTGCCCGTGATTGTAGCCACTGTTTTTGCTTCAATCCACTTGGTGAAGTAATCTATTGCCACAATGAGGAATTTCAATCCACCCGCGGCAACAGGGAATGGTCCAGCGATGTCTATTCCCCATTTGTAGAATGGCCATGGTGATGTTATCGGTGTTAATTCATGCTGTGGACGGCGCGGGATAGGTCTGTGAACTTGGCAGTCGCTGCATTTGCGTACCAAGTCTCGTGCATCTCGGTGCATAGTGGGCCAGTAATATCCTGACCTTAGCGCTCGCGCCACAACAGACCGTGGTCCTGAGTGCATACTGCATGAACCAGCGTGGATCTCTCGAAGTACGTAATCTACCTGAAGGGGTCCCTCACACCGAAGCCATGGTTGTAAGAATGAGCGCCTGTATAAGACGCCATCTCTAAGCTCGAATCGCTGAACTTAGCGCTGTGCGCCGTATTCGTCGAGCTTCTTTCTGTTCTTGGGGTAATATACCCTTGCTGATGAAGTCCACAATAGGGGTCATCCATGTAGGGCCTTCTTCTTCTATAACTGTGGATACTTCCATCTCGGAGATTGACAGATGTGCGAAGCTTGTAGACGCAATTTTGCTCAATGCGTCTGCTTTCTTGTTCTCCCCTCTAGGGACTTGTGTTATTGTGAATCTGTCAAATCCTTGGATTAAGGATTTTGTTTTTTCAAGGTATTGGATCATGTTTTCCTCCTTGGCCTCGTATTCTCCGGACACTTGATTGGCCACTAAATGGGAATCTACGTTTGCTTATAGGTTGCGTACACCCATTCGTGTTGCGATTCGTAGTCCAGCGATTAGGGCTTCGTATTCTGCCTCGTTGTTCATGGCGGTGAATTCGAAACGCAAGGCATATGTAAATTCCATTCCTTCTGGATTGGTAAGAATGAGCCCTGTGCCTGAGCCATCGACGCATGAAGATCCGTCCGTAAACAGGATCCATGGTTCTTGTAGTTCCACCTTGGGTGGTTGAGTTATATCCTCGCTTTCTGGCTTTTCGATGATAAAGTCCGCGAGTATTTGTCCTTTGACTGCGGTGCGCGGTCTGTAGGAGATGTTATGTTCTCCTAGTAGTACACTCCACTTCTGTAATCGGCCTGACGCGTCTGGTTTGGAGATGACTTGCTTTATGGGTTGGTCGGTGATCACCACTATGGGGTGTGCCTGAAAGTATCTGCGCAATCTCTTGGCTGCGAATACCAGTGCCAGAACTAACTTTTCCATTGGGCTGTAGTTAATCTCCGTCTTCTTGAGCGCCTTGCTGACAAAGTATACAGGTGTTTGTACTGAGTTCCTATCTGTCAATAGTACTGCGCTTACTGCCCCATGAGTTGCGGATAAGTACATTATCAACTCCTCCCCTGGTCGGGGTGCAACTAACTTGGGGAGCGCTGCTATTGTTTGTTTGAGCTGCTGAAACGCTTCCTCTGCTTCGGTAGTCCAGCGAAAGTCTCCCTTTTTTGTGCACTTCTTGAGTGTTTTAAATAGTGGTAGTGACTTATCCGCTGACTTGGATAGGAATCTGTTTAGACCGGCCAATTTTCCATTCAAGGATTGGACTTCCTTGAGCGTACGTGGTGAAGGAAGTTGTATGACCGCTTCAGTCTTTTCAGGGCATGGCTTGATGCCATCTGGTTCTATTAAGTATCCTAGGAACATGCCTTCTGTAGCGCCAAAAGTGCACTTCTTAGGATTTAGCTTCATATTGATTTTCCGTAGTGTTTTGAATGTTTCTTCAATATCGCGCACTACTTCATCCTCAGTATGGCTTTTTATAACCAGATCATCAACGTAGACCTCCAAGTTGCGACCCACTTGTTTTTCGAACGCATTATCTACCAAGCGCTGGTAGGTAGCTCCCGCATTCTTTAGCCCGAAGGGCATCTTTGTGTAACAATAGACGCCTTGGCTCGTATGGAATGCTGTTTTTTCCTCATCTTCCTTAGCCATTTGGATTTGGTGGTATCCTTTGTATGCGTCCAAGAAGCATTTGAAAGGATATCCACATAAGGATTCTACCTTCCAGTCTATTTCTGGTAGTGGGTAGCAGTCCTGAGGGCATGCTTTGTTTAGGTCCGTGAAGTCCACGCACATTCGCCAACTGCCATCGCTCTTTTTTACCATGACTGGGTTAGATAACCAATCATGGTAGTAGACTTCTCGCATAATACCTGCGTCCACAAGTTTGTGTACTTCCTCTAGGATGGCTTTCGCGCGCTCTGGGGCCTGGCCACGCTTCTTTTGCCTTATTGGCGGATATCCTTGTCGGATTTGCAGTTTGTGCTCTGAGATTGACCTAGGTACGCCAGTCATATGCTTTGGCTCCCATGCGAAGACATCCAGGTTTTTCTGCAGGAGTGCGCACACAGCTGTTTTCCCTTTATCTGACAGCGAACCTCCAATTGACACCTGTTGTTCAGGGTAGTCAGGGTGTATTGCTACTTTCAAATTTGGGATTTTGGCTGTGGCATGTTCCTGAGTGTTCGTTGCTTCACATGTAACGGTGTTACATTCCTCGGGAGGTACAGCGTTGTTGTAAAGGGTGACAATGCCGCCTTCTACTAGGAATTTGAGCATTCCATGCGCCGTGGATGGTACTGCCCGTACGGCTGATATTCCTGATCTTCCAATAATACCATTGTATGTGGAGGGAGATCTAATCACCATGAAGTTCATCCATGCTTTTGTACAGTGCTCCTTGTTACCGAGCGTAACCAGTAGGCGTAGTTGTCCTATTGGCCATGTCTTTTCTCCTGTGAAGCCTGTTAACGATGATGTGGCGGGGATCAATTGACTTAGTATCTCCGGCCGTAGTCTTTTGAAACAATGTTCATACATTATTTCCGCAGATGCTCCTCCACCTACGTACATACGGTGGATATTGTGACCTCCCGCATGTATCTCAATGGTGAGTGGTTCTGCCACCGCGTTGTCCGCGGTCAATTTTGGGAAGGAAATTTCGTCGTTAGGAGAGAACCTTTGGCTGACCTTTTGTTTGACTTTGCGCTGCCATGACTGTATCATGTAAATTGTGTCTGACTTGTCTTTAGGTGGTTCTTTTTTATCCCCGGTTCTTTGCTTATCCTTCCCTTCTTTAATGTTTTTGACTAAGTGGTCCATCCTACCCTCTTTTACTAGTTTATCAATTAGTTGGCGAAGCTGGACATACTCGTTCGTTGTGTGGCCTTTCTGTCCATGGTAGTCACAGTAACCATTCCCTATGCGCTTTCCTTATGGGGTGCGCATTGGTGGAGGTTTGGGAAAATTTGCTCCCTCTGTTGCGAATATCTCTCTAGGAGTTTTTGTCAGTGGGGTATACTTGTCGTTCCCCCGTGCGCCTCCATCATTGCGATAGCTTTTGTTACGATTGCCGCTATGGTCATTGGATTGTCTCCTTGACTGTTCTTGCGGCCTGTAGTTAGAATATGCTTTCTTGCTATCCGCGACGGCGGCTTCTCCTTGAACGAAAGACCTTGTACGCTTCATTAATTCGTCGAATGTTTGGGGAACTTTATCATTTAATTTTTTGATAAGTTCTTGGTTTTTGATCGCATTCATGAATCCTGAAATTTTTAGTATTTCAGGACATGCCTTAACGTGTATGCATTCGTCTTTGAAGCGCTCCATGAAGGCGCTCGTGGACTCCCCTTGGCGTTGTTTGATCCTGGCCAATTCTACTGGGTCCTTAGCGTACTTCTTTCTTTGTGTGAAGTTCAAGCGGAATGCTTTCCGAAACACTTCATACCCTTTTATACTTCTTCGTGGAAGTTTGCTAAACCATGTTCGCGCATTCCCTACCAATGTGGAGTTAAACAAATGGCACCACACAGGTTGTGGCCAGTTTTCGATGCCAGCAGCGGATTCGAAAATTTTTAGGTGATCATCAGGGTCACCCATTCCATCATATGTTTTAACATTGGAAGGCATGCGCCTTTTCTTGTTGTCTGAATAATCGCTGATGCGTTTTGAGAATGCATCAACCTTTCGGCGACGCCAAGGAAGGGATATGTCCTCGTCCTCTTCCTCGCGACGTCTTCCTCTGGACTTCCAGTGTCCTGTTTCCTTATCCTCGTTGTCTGAGGAACTGCTTGAGGAAGAATCGCTTCTTTTACGGCGCTTGCGCCGTTTTTCATCGGAGTCCGAGCTAGAAGGGCTTTCACTTGGGGAAGATCGTTTCCCAGATTTGTCGTAAGCTCTTCTGCTTCCCGATCTAGAAGAACCTTCGCTCGGTGAGCGTTGTGGTCTGATTATATCATGGACTCTGCGACTACCTAGCCTAGAGAAAACGGGTGTGCGTCGCCCATTTACCCTCGTATTCCTCCGAGTACTGCGAATTAGACGGCGTACCGAGTCTAGAGTGGACATCGGTGCGCCTCTCATTATGCTCGCGCTCTAGGTAACGCGGTGGAGATTTCCATTGAAGTTAAGTCGAGCATGTAAGTTATGACTCGACCTTCTTCTTGACTCCTCTTGCAGGAGATTGTTCAATGTGTCAAAATTTCGTGATACGAAATTTTTTAACATTGCTCCTTGAGTATCTTCTTCCAGCGCAGTGATGTTCTCTTCTAGGTTAACCCTCCTCTCTTTGTCAGGTGCGCCTGGCGGTGCTGTGTTGTCCACAGCAGTTGCCGTCTGGTGAGGAGTGGTAAAGAGAGTACGCTGAAGATCCTCATTGTTTGGAACCACCGTAGTGGTCTGAGTTGTTGCAGCGGGCAGCTCCACTGTTGGGATGATTGGGGGTGATTCCACTTCCTGGTGACCAGGCGCACTGGTTGTCCCAGTGGTTTGCCTAAGGGTCAGATCCGGGTAGTTCCTCCTTGGAGGGTCACCGCGTGCCTTATCCATCTGCGGAGTCCGCTGGCTTGTGTTTTTGTGCTTCGTCATCCTAGTTCTTAGTGTAGGGTCCCACGGATGGCGCCACTTGTTGATACAAAAGTTGGGCGTTCCTTGTTTGGGTTCCTGTTCTCGTATCAATTAGATGATAATGCTTGGGGACCTGCGCACTATGAAAGCAACAAACACCGTTAGGCTTATCGAGGGATTGTCTCCCCCGATTATCCTCCGGCGTGAGAGTAAGTAATCGAATTTAGGGTTTGTGAAGAGTTTAGGGTTTTGTAGATCGTACCTTAGACGAGAGCTGTGATGCCCTATTTATATGCACGTAACCGATAAGGTTTCGTGCTCCTCACTCTTCGGCCTATTCGCCGATATTCAATATATGGTATATATCTCCTTTATTTAGGAGATATCCCATATCTTATCCGTTAATAACTTTGGGCTTGGGCCTTGTAGGCCCAAACCATCCAACTGGTAGTCCAGTTATCGTTATAGCGGCCCGCTCGTGGTGGGCTTAAGTGTTAGTATTGTTTACTAATCGGGTCCGTGACCCGAGTGAAGACTATACGTCATCATACTTGTCATCCAAGACTTGTTCATGCTATTGTTGAGGTCTACAAGTTAAAAATAAAACCAATATAAGCATTAAAGCATTATATATATGTTCTTTGATGTGATTAAAAGTCACCTACTGCTAGTGAAAGTTAGTATTGCTAGTATATATAGAGTTTTGCATGCTCAGAGATTAAGACTTATTTCATTTGGGCCCAATTTTAATGTGGGATGAAATGTTTATTTTGTAAATATTCCAACTAAACATTAGTAACATATACTATTAATGGTATTTTGGTTGCAAATTAAAAAATTATGATGGTACTCTGTTGAGTTTTAATGGTTTTTGTTGTAACTTGCAACTTGCAAGTACATGGGGAAGGCTAATTCATCATTAGACATTGTTCACATTGCTAGAATCGATACATATTACTTCCTCTAGGTGTTTCCTGATTCTTCCTCTATATAAAGCAACATACCTCTCACATAATTTTAATCTCTTCTTAACAATCCAAAATAAAATTAAAAAATTACAAAAAATTTCAAAAGTACTTGTTATCAAAATCATGCCAACTAAGATGGTGATTTGTGATCAACTGGCAAAATTTGCAGACTCAAGACTAGTGAATGACATGATGCTTGTTTACTATGAACGAGAGGTTAAAGATACTTTGAAGGAACTTCATGATTTGAGGGACAAGCTTTTTAAGAAAAGAGTGTTGATAAACCATAGGGATAAGATGATCAAGGAGTTAGAGATTTTATTTGGTTTTGAGTCTACGCTTGAAAGCATTACTGATTTAAGGAGGATGCAGGAGGAGGACAGGGTGGCATGTGATGTGTTGTTTGTTGATATTGCCAAACAGCAAAAACTTCTAGGCGATTTGGGCAAATTTGTCAACAAGCTTGGGTCAATGGAGCTTTGATGTTGTTGGTTGTCCAGGTTTATGTCTTTTGTGTTTTGTTTGTTTCATGGATGATTTTGTTGGTTGTTTTTATGATGGTTTTTATGTTTTTTTATGGTGTTGGTTGTTTACATGGATGGTTGATGGTACCTGTGCTGTTTAATGATGTTAAATATTAATGAAACTATGTTTATATTAATATTGTGTTCTAACTTCCTTTTGATTTGCAAGTTTTCTCTTTCCACAAATTTAATATGTATCATTTCCCTGATTATGAAAAATGGGGGATTAGTACTAGTTACAATGTCAAGTGTTTAGTACAAATATAGGTAGTGCTTGCTTTGACTACATAAAGGGATGTTTGGGATAAGGACTACCTAGTTATCTTTATTTTGTTGTTGGTTAAATGATTCGGCGAAAGACCCAATAAGTTAACATTACCAAACAAACAAGAAACCACTGAATCTAAAACAAATAAATTGACAATGAAATTAAGCATAAGTTAACATTACCACATAATGATTTCCTTATTCAAAAAAGTACCTAAATTAGATCTAAATGAACCTCCCTCCTTTGTTGATGGCCGGACTGGCGAGTGATAGATGATAACTGGTGAATTGTTGATGCATGGTCTTGCAACCTTGCAAAAGGTTTTACATCTCAAGGGATCTTGAGAAGCTTGCAATCCCCACCTGGCAGTGTACCTGGCCGATATAGTATAGTGAGTGCCATGTACCGGGGGATTGATCGTTCTCTAGGGGAATAGTGTCGTTAGGATTGAAAACTACGTGAACTAGGTTTAAAGGTGAGGGAAGATTCTTTTTGTTTTTTATGTTTTTATGAAAGCAAAGTAAATATCTCGGGTATTGGAAGAGTGGGCAGAATTAGTTGCTAGTCACCTAACCCAAATAACTACTAATGCAATAAAAATAAAATAACAAGAAAAGTAAAGTGGTGGACTTCTTATGATGATAAAATGTGTTTACTTAGATTTCCTTGCTTCTTAGCTATCCCTTATTAATTAATTGGTTTGTTATAATTGTTTGGATGAAGGATTGTTTTCCTTAATACCAGTCGTGGGGGTGTGTCCGAATTTCCCCAACTCTATAAGCTTCTATCTCTTCCTATGACCGACACCCAGTATCAAATCATGGCCTCTCCAATAGTCACTTATGCTTTAAAAACAACCAATAACTGCGGTGTACACAACCAAGAAGACGTTTCTTAAGACGTTCAAGCACATTACCATATAGGAAGTTGGCCAATTTTTTTAAGCCTAACGCAAAATCAAACAACCAATACAATCAAACAAACCAACAATCAATAATTAATAGCTAGGTTTCATTAGATCTAAGCAAACACTAAAAAACCTAAGCTAGCATGTTAAAAGAAAGAAAAGAACAAAAGAAAATCAAACAACACATAGACATATTGAATGATTAAAAGGTAGACTTATCTTCAATTAAACATGGGTGAAAGAAGGGTTTGAAACCCTTACAAGAGCTGTAAAATTCAGCTAGGGTTTGTTGCATAAAAGTTCCACACTAATGAATGAAAAATCCAAATCTATATATAGAGTTACAAGGCTGACGGCGTCAGGTTATAGATCCTGACGCCGTCAGATCGCCATGTTTAGGGTTCTCGGATCACCTTGATCCACTTCTGACATCGTCACTTAGTAAAATCTTCTGGGCCGTCTCTCTTTAGTTCTACACCTGACGACCTACAATTTGTAACACTGGACGCCGTTATATGATAAATCCCAAATCCTTCACTTGAGCATCTAGTGTAAACTTGTATCCATCTCTTGTGTCTTCAAGTGACGGCGTCACGTAGTGACTTCTGACGCCGTCAGCTACAATTTCCAGCATGGATTCTTGACTTAGTCGTTTTCTTCACTTTTCATTAAAAAAACGTCCAAAATGCTCCATTTTCCAGAATTTTTGTCCAAAGTACCTAAAATGACAAAAGAAACGATTTGAGGCAATATTTGATCATAATATCACGATTTAGGGCTTAAATGACCCCCTAAAAGCGTAACAATTATTTCCTTAACAAATACCCTTACACTTGAGATTTGTTTGTCCTCAAACAAATGAGCTTTTATACCAATAAAAATACAAGCTAAGGGTCATTTAACATTAATATAAAACTAATTACAACAAGTGATCGTTCTGCTCTAATCAAAATTAGCACGGAAATTATACACTAGCACCTCACATTAAGTGTTTCGATACTCTCATCTCTCAAGTATTATAAGTCTATATATCACAAATGGAAATAGAAAAATATCTCTCACTACCTGTTATAACAAATAGNAAAAGAAAATCAAACAACACATAGACATATTGAATGATTAAAAGGTAGACTTATCTTCAATTAAACATGGGTGAAAGAAGGGTTTGAAACCCTTACAAGAGCTGTAAAATTCAGCTAGGGTTTGTTGCATAAAAGTTCCACACTAATGAATGAAAAATCCAAATCTATATATAGAGTTACAAGGCTGACGGCGTCAGGTTATAGATCCTGACGCCGTCAGATCGCCATGTTTAGGGTTCTCGGATCACCTTGATCCACTTCTGACATCGTCACTTAGTAAAATCTTCTGGGCCGTCTCTCTTTAGTTCTACACCTGACGACCTACAATTTGTAACACTGGACGCCGTTATATGATAAATCCCAAATCCTTCACTTGAGCATCTAGTGTAAACTTGTATCCATCTCTTGTGTCTTCAAGTGACGGCGTCACGTAGTGACTTCTGACGCCGTCAGCTACAATTTCCAGCATGGATTCTTGACTTAGTCGTTTTCTTCACTTTTCATTAAAAAAACGTCCAAAATGCTCCATTTTCCAGAATTTTTGTCCAAAGTACCTAAAATGACAAAAGAAACGATTTGAGGCAATATTTGATCATAATATCACGATTTAGGGCTTAAATGACCCCCTAAAAGCGTAACAATTATTTCCTTAACAAATACCCTTACACTTGAGATTTGTTTGTCCTCAAACAAATGAGCTTTTATACCAATAAAAATACAAGCTAAGGGTCATTTAACATTAATATAAAACTAATTACAACAAGTGATCGTTCTGCTCTAATCAAAATTAGCACGGAAATTATACACTAGCACCTCACATTAAGTGTTTCGATACTCTCATCTCTCAAGTATTATAAGTCTATATATCACAAATGGAAATGGAAAAATATCTCTCACTACCTGTTATAACAAATAGATTACCATAGGCTTGGGAAAGGATAAAAAATCTCCACCACTTGGCGTAAGCACATAGGAAAACTATCAAAGAGGGCTTTTCAAGGGTTATAATGTTACACTACAACAAAAGTGGCTTTTTAGGACCCTTTGTGTGGGACGGTATGATAATGGAGTCCTAAAAAACTGTTTAATACGACATATGAGCGTTTAGGGTCCTTTTTAAATATTTGCTACTTAGGCGATGTCCTAAAAAGTTATATAATAGGATGGTTGATGATTTGGGGTCCTATTATCATATAACTTAATAGGACACTTAAAATATGGATCCTAATAAATTACTTTATAAGACATTTAGTTGTTGGTGTCCCATTATGTGATAGTGTAATACGACACTTGATCACTAGATGTCCTATTATGACATAACCTAATAAGACCCTTGACACTTGGGTCTTATAACTTTAACCTTTATAGGACGTTTATTCATTATGGTTTTATTATAATACACCATAATATGACACTTGAGTTTTGAGTCATAAGACATCAGTTAGTTAAAACGCTTTATGACAAAAGTTTTATTATAGCAAAATTTAATAGGACCTTTGACACGTGGGTATTATAACGTTAACCTTTATAGGACGCTTATGTACAATGGTTTTATTATCGTACACCATAATAGGACATTTCATTTTTGAGTCATATAACATCATTTTTTTAAAACGATTATTTGCAAAAGTTTTATTATAACAAAACTTAATAGGACCCTTAAGACGTGGGTATTATAATGTTAACCTTTATAGGACGCTTATGCATAATGGCTTTAGTATCATACATCATAATAGGACATTTTATTTTTGAGTCATAAAATATCAGTATTTTAGAACGTTTATTCGCAAAAGTTTTATTATAACAAAACTTAATAGGACCCTTAAAGGATGCATATTCATTATGGTTTTATTACAATACACCATAATAGGACACTTGATACATAAGTCATAAAACATTAATTATTTAGAACGCTTATTCGCAAACGTATTATTAAAACATAACTTAATATGACACTTGGCACTTGGGTCCCATAGATTGATACACCATTATAGGACACTTGATATTTGAGTCATAAAACATCGGTTTTATGGAACGCTTATTCGCAAATAGCATCTTATAACGTTAACCTTTATAGAACCCTTGACAATAGCGTCTTATAACGTTAACCTTTATAGAACGCTTATTCATAATGGTTTTTTTATGATACACCATAATATGGCACTTCTTTTTAGAGTCGTAAAACATCCGCTTTTTATAATGCTTATTCAAATTAAGTTTTATTAAAACATAACTTTATATGACACTTGACAGTTGGGTCTCACACTACTACAAAAAATCCCAGGGAAACCGGTCAAAATGGCCCATGAAGAGTGGTTTTGAGACCACTCTCTTAAGGGGTATCTCTATGATCGAAACATATAGAAACCGGTTACGCAACCTATCACTATTGGAAGCACAACACTACTAGAAAACAGGGCAACAATGACGGTCAAATCCGTCAGTAATCCGTCGGTAACTGCTGTTGCTGACGGATCACCAACTGAAACATTCCGTCGGTAATATCGCTGTCGGTAATTTTATTGACGGCTTTTACCGACGGATTTCAAAAATCACTAACAGAATTTTCCGTTGCTAATCTGTCATTAATCACCAAAAACTATGCCATATTTTCCGTTGTTAATCCGTCATTAATTAACAAAAATCACTAACAAATTTCCCAACGGATTTCTAACAAATTCTACCGACAGATAATTGTTAGTAAACGCCGATAGTTTACTAACGCTTTACCGGCATATATTACCCACGGTTTACCAACGCTTCCCGATATATCAACATAACTAAAAACAAAATAATATCCCAAAAGAACATACATTAATGTTTTAAATTCTGTAAATCAACATACAGAGTTAACTTTTGAATTACAAGATCAACGTAACAAAATGTTGATAATATTCGATAGCCGACTACAAATACCAAAAGATACTACCGTCAACTATATATTAGTTAGGTGGGAGGAGGTGTGGTGATTTTCCTAGCAGGATGTCTTGGAACTCCTTAAGCTTGGCTTGCCATTCACGACGATCATCTTCCCGTTGGTCTTCAAATTCCTTCCGTAGAGCAATTTCACGACGAACTCCATCTTCTCGTTGTTTCTCCAACTTTTCTTCTAATCGATGTACCTAAAATAGGATACATAAAAAATACAAACATATAAAGTGCTACATGCCTAAATATTTCATTGTTACAAGATTACATACTGAAAACTAAAAGTCGATACAATAACACCAGTTAACCATTAGTTTAATTTAGTTAGCGTATAACGGTACAAACTTGAGCTGACTAGTTTCTGTATATTTTACAAAAATGTTTGGGGGCTTGAATAAAAGATGATTTGCAAAAGAAACAATTACAAATCAATGATCAAACAGATACAGAGAGTTGACCATGGATCTACATACTGCACATGAAAACACTTTAAATGACTAGCCAATAAAATGTAATCTCATAACTTAATACCAGATTAGGAATTGACTTGGGTTGCATATTGTCATGAAAATGGCCCAACGTGAAGCTTTAAATATACCAATTGTTGCCACAAAGTACTGTAAATGCTTTCTCTATATTAAAATCTATGACTATTTAATACCTAAGAAATCTATGACTATTCAATATGTATTCAATACCAGCACTTAATATAATAAAGAATAATATAAACAAACCTCAGATGTCGAACTCTCATGATCAGATCTGCAATTAGATGGTGTTGAAGGCATACCCGTCATCAAAAAATGTGGATCCAACAAGGAACTAGTACCAAACGTCCTCCCCTTAACTTTACCACCGCTACAATCGAGCCATAAATCTATATCACCAGTTGGATGAAGAGACTTATCTGAACCATGATTTATCAATAGCTTTTCTTTGTAAGTTTCCTCTATGGTTAGCAAGATGGTTAAATCTCACATTTAAAAATTTAAAACACATATAATTCAAAGGAAATGAACAAAATATACCCCTACTCTTTTGGTCTTCGGGGTAATGTACTCCCCGTTTTGTGAATGTGTATCTTCAAAAAGAACTTGAAAACTAACAGGGGCCCCTGTTTCCTTTTCCTACAAAAACAATCAATTAAGAGTTGATAAAATTTGGCATAAAAAAATGGCAGAAACAAGAGCTGATATAAACATTTAATAAAGTAATACAGATACAACGCTCACCTTGTTTAACCTATGTTGAGTCATGGTAGCTGATCCACACGTATGCTTCCCTACTGATCCGTCTACTTCTGTGTTCCTGTTTTTTTATGCTTTTCTTGACTTCCCTCTCCACTTCGGGCTGTTCCATACCCTGTTAATTAGATCTTGCCAACGATCGTCTCTCATCCAGTTTGGCCCGTACGACGCAAGGAGAGAGTAATTTTCCCCATCAAAAACTATGCCAGTGGCCTCAGTATACTTTCTCTTAGCCTCGTCGCGAACTTCAGCCATGAACCCACGGAAGTTCTTTCTTAGCCATGCCTCCCACGCATCATAAACTTCTTTCTCTATGCATGGATCCCATCGATATATAGTCTGCAGAAATAACATTTTTTAAGTTTAATCCTCAAAAATCACTTCTGATTGATATATTGTTTGACTGTAAAATGTAATATGTAAAAACCTTGAAACGCGTCCACAATTCATTCCGGGAAGCTTCATCAACTTCTTTCCATGTAGCCCAAGACCCGTGAAATGCATTCCTCAAAATTTTGGAGATCTTACGAACAACACCTGGATTGTTAACAAACCTACAAAAAAATAATAATTAGTACATTATTTTACTGGTATTACAATGTGAAAGTACGAACACATACTCGTTGTCAATGACCCAAATCTCTTTCCGTTGTGACGGATGATCCGGTCGAGTCTCTGCAGAATTTGGGCCACGTCGTGTTTGTGAGGTGTTGGTTGTAACTTCAACATCATCAACACAACGAGTCTCTGCTGCATTTGGGCCACGTCGTGTTTGTGAGGTATTGGTTGCAACTTCAGCGGCATCAACATGAGGCCCAACATGAACATCGGCTTCATTTTCTAAGCCTACAAGGTTCGGTGAATTAGAGACCCTAACATGTGATAGGGATTGGTTGCTAGTGTGTCTACCCTTGTCACCACTACATGATCTGTTAGAGGGCCTGACTAAGGACTGTATGTTTGAGTTCATGTCATCTGCTACAACATCACTAACATTGCCTCGACCTGCTGAGCAAGCTAAACTAGTACTACCTCGACCTGCATAGGAAGGTTTCTTTGAATTACTAGTACTTCTCTTCTCCAAACTCCGCTTCATGTTCACTAGAACATAAATGAAACAAATAGTTAGTTAACCAAAATTAGTTAAACAATCAAGATATATCACCTTAAAGTTAGTTAACCAACACGAAAAGACCCCAAAATTCAGCAAGCAATGACGCGCGTTTGCAGCCATTAACATACACAAAAAGATCCCAAATTCAGCAAGTTAAGACACGCGTTTGCAGCCCTTAACATACACCAAAAGACCACTAATTTCAGCAAGCGACGACACCCTTTTGCAGCCCTTAACATACACCAAAAGACCACTAATTTCAGCAAGCGACGACACACTTTTGCAGCCCTTAACATACACTAAAAGACTCCTAATTTCAGCAAGCGACGACACACCTTTGCAGCCATTAACATACACCAAAAGTCCCCTAATTTCAGCAAGCGATTACACACATTTACAGCCATTAACATACACTAAAAGACCCCTAATTTCAGCAAGCAATGGCACACGTTTGCAGCACTTCACATACACCAAAAGACCCCTTAGTTCAGCAAGCAATGACACATGTTTTCAGCAGTTAACATACACCAAAAGACCCAAAAATTCAGCACGCAATGATGTGTGTTTACAGCCATTAAAATACACGAAAACAACCACAATTGATAAAGTAATGAGATGACCTATTCGCAGCAATTAACATACATAAAACACCAAAAATGAATATCATTCACAACCATTGACATTGGAAACTAAGCTCCTACTGAAATCTAATTCTATTCAAAATTTAGAAAGCAATCAACAATTTTAACTAAGTAACCCTTAACTAATTACTCGACATAAAAAGAAAACCATACAGAGGCGTTAACTCAATTTAATAATTATGAGTTCTAAGTAGTTTAACATATATTCAAAAACAAACAATCAATATACATTTAAGAATTAATTAAACATAATTGAAGGTAAAATCCTAGATCCAAAAGCCAATACGAGGCAAAAATCAAACCCTTAGATCCAAAATGGTGGTTGATGGAAGATGGCAGTAGGATGTGGTGGCGTATGGTGGGTAGTTGTTTTGGGGTTGAGTGGATAATGAAAGAAAAATGATAGTGATAAAAGAGAGATGAATGGGTTAGCCCAAAATAGAGAATAAGAGGGGAAATTTTCGGGTTTTAATTTTGGTGAAAATTGTTAGCGGGAAGAATGAGGGGGAGAAAGAAGAGCCAAAATCTTTTTGGTATAAAAACTAAAAACTAATCCTTATCTAGATTTTTCTATGAGCCTCACATTTTTTATAATTTTGTTTATGAAAATTAATTAAAATTAATATTTGTAAGATTAAGTCAAACAAATTTTCTATGTTTTGGAACCCCGGTCGACCCGGCCGGGTTAACCTTTGAACCGGTTCCGACCATGGGTAAAAGAACCGGGTTAACCAGTTAGACTCACCGGTTTTAAGTGACTCGAGTCAAACCGGTTCTCAAAACCCGACCGAGTTGTTTTTTTTTCATTTTTTTTTTGTCGAAAACCGGGTTGACCCGGCAGTCGAACCAGTTGAAAAAATAGTTTTCTTTTTAAATATAAAACCATTTTGAATCAGTGACTTGTCCAAATATTATTGAATTATAAGACAGTATTTGAATTTGGCTCGAATAACTTGATACATTCATAAATATATACATTTAGTGTAGTTACATATAAACTCTAAAAGTATCCATAATCGTTATACTATTAATATAAATAATTTATATATAACACTTAAAGGCTCGACAATAACTTAATTAAGCTAAACTTGTTAAATATTTCAAGTTTTATGAGCTCGAACTCGAGTTAGTCGACAAAGCCTCAACTCATTACATGTTACCCAAAATAATTATCAATTAGAACTTTATCATTGATAAATTACATATATGCAAGCTCAAATGCAAATAAGTAGCAGTACACAAAATGCATTTATACCTCCGGAGACAAAGAGGGGCTGCAGAGGGTGAAAATGAACAGCACGAACGGGGCCGTCATGCTCATCAAACTTATCAATCAAAGTGCCCATGCGATAATCCCATAGCTGGATAACACCACTGTGAAGACTGGCAAGGATCCAGGGCCTTTTGGCATGAAGACTCAATCCTTTGACTCGGTTACTCTTGGTCTCAAACTTGGTCAACATTTTATTCAAAGAGGAGAATGGGGTTTTGACTTTTGAATTGGGGAAATCCAATGAGCGGGATAAAACAAATTTTTGGGAAAATGGGAGGCAAACTAAATTTTGGTAGAAGTGTTTACTAGAAAAATACTCAAATTCTAAATAACGTAATTATATAAAAAAAAATTACTTTATTGCTAATGAAAGACATGTACTCCGTATAAGGCTGAGCAAACGACCCGAACGGACCAGATCGACCGAGACCGGACCGGACCGAACCGGACTGACCACATTCGGTCCGGTCCTGGGTCTTGGTTTTTTGGCTAATTTGGTCCTCGGTCCGGTCCGGACCACAAACCAATTATTTAGCCTTGTTGGACCGGACGGACCGACCGAGACCGGACCGGACCGGACCGAACCGACCACATTCGGTCCGATCCTCGGTCTTGGCTTTTTGGCTAATTCGGTCGTCGGTCTTGTCGGTCCGGTCCGGTTCTGGACCGATGCTCACCCCTAACTCCGTATATCAAGATTCCACGAATTAACAATAGTTTAATCTTTAAAGTGTTATCATTACTAGAAAATTACTCGCACGTACTGATGGTGTATTAATTGTTTTTTGCACTTTTTTATGTATATATGAGTGTTGATTAAGTGAGATTGTGAGAGAGGATAAAGTTACGGGTGGCAATTTATGACCAGACACGAAACCCAACCTGAAATCGACGCGAAATTAACATGTTTGGGTTAAGTCTAAATACATTTCGGGTCGGGTTTGCGTCGACCCATCTAACCCTTTTATTAAACAGGAAGGTTCGGGTTGAGAATAAATTAAGCAGGTCGACCCGCCAACTCATTTAAGATTTCTTTTTCTTAAATTAAAAATTATTCGTATTTTATTATGCGGGTTAAATGGGTCGACCCGTTTAACATGTTTAACTCTTGTAATATGCCTACTTTTGTATATAAAATAGGTTAAATGGGTCAACACGAAACCGTTTAACCTATTAAACCCATGTAATGTATTTAACACGTCAACCCAAGTATATATATAGGTTAAATGGATCAGGTTCAGGTTATGTGTAAACAGGTTAGGGTTGACATAGCTGATCTGATCATTTAAATGGGTCAGGTTCGGGTTGGGGTTTTCTCACCCGCTAACCTGTCAACCCGAACTCGCCAACCCGAACCCAACCCGAATTGATACACCAAGATAAAGTTAGCGATTTAAATTGTAAGTAAGTATTTAAATATTTAATAATTGCATTGCCTTTTAAAAGTACGAGTATTTTAGTCTTACAATATTACTTATTTTTTAATTTTAAGCAAATGTGTTTGTTCTTTGTATTTAGTATGGATAGTGGCCTTGTACTTAGTAAAATATCCTATATTTTTTATTATTTTTTTAAGAGTACAAATTATCTCACAATATCTCACGTGTTCTAAGCAGAATTTGAACCTACAACCATTTGGTTAAGCAACACTCTAACAATATCTCACAATACTTTTATTCGGGTTGAGTAAATTTTATGTAAACTTTTTTTAGGACTTGACTTTTTTTTTTTTTATTTATCAAATACTTTGAAAAAGTGAAAAATTAGAAAAATAAATTATTATTGATTTGATTGTGATAAATATATTGATTAATAAGATTACACTAACAAAATTATTGAATTAATTGCAATAGTCAACTTAGTGACAAAAAAATTTCGTGACTAGATGAGTAACGAAAATTTCGTGTCTGTATAAGTAAGTGACGATAAATAGTGACGACATTTATATATCGTCACTAATTAGTGACGAAATATATAAGTCGTCATTAAATTCTCGTCACTATAGGCCTTTTTTTTTGGTAGTGTGTGCGAGATATCTCTCGTTGTATTACGTAAGTACTTAGTAATAGTCAGAAAATAAAAATGCTCATGTTTTCAGATAAAATAGCTGTGTATTGAGTTACTGTAAACTACAGTGTGCGGGTTTGTCTTCCCGAAATAATTATGCAATCTCATGAGTGTTTACTTTATGTTTTTATATTTATCATCACCTATAATAACGACTCGGGTTTACATATTTCTTTTGTAAATCTTTGAGAAAAATACGTGTTGATTTTAACGAATCACAAACTATGGTCTATTATCCACATATTCCTTCCCAAATAAAATACGTGACCTAAATAAAATACGAGGGAATTATTTTACGCTACATGGACTTTCATTTTGGGTCGTTCCCTTTTGTTTCGCAACTTTAACCCATACACACCAAGGCAAACTATAATTTTAAAAACCATTAAAATAAAAAAATGAAAAGGCCGGTTTTTCCCCCCTTCCATACACGAAATACAGAAAAAAATGGAAAACCCTAGCCTACATAATTTCTTATCATCAAGAACTCAAGATCAAGATTCGTGATAATCCCGTGAAGGTTTGGTACGATTAATCACCTATTTCCTTTAACATCTTTTGTTTTAAATTTTTTTTATGTAACTATAATCGATGGATATGATTAAGGTTTATTAAAATTCAGTAACTAAACATGTTTGATCATTAAAAACATAATTAGGGATGTGTAAGGGGTTTTATCATGCGTTTGGTTAAGGTTAGGGTTTTGTTTGTGATGCTGACAGAAATTTGGGTCGGATTGATTAGGGTGAATTTTGATGATATTAACGTGTTTTTGCTCGATTCTTGAGTCTAAAATTAAGTACTACTTGTCTACTTTCTGGAAATATAAATTTCATGGTCATTGGAGGTCGGGAGTTAAGCCTTTTGAATTTTCAAACCGGAAATAGTTAGGAGCTCTCCTTTGACAGGAGTTATATTTGGGATATTTGGGACTTCCTGGAATTTTTGTAAATTTTTCTGAAGTATATGAATGGGTGAAGCAAATGAAAACTTTCTGCATGTTTATGCAGTTCACTTTTTGGACTTGCTTTGGTAAACGATTTTCACAAGGGTATTTAAACTTGTTAATAAATTCTGGAAAAATTCAAGTGGACTTCTAAAAAATAATAGCTTCTGTGGGAATTTTGCTGAATTTTTATGTTAAACTCTGGTATGGTTTGGAAATTCGTTTATTGGACCTAAATTCGTCTTAAAATCTGTCAATTACATGCATGTATGAAAAGACAATTAACAGTGTTTGGTTTGCATTGGGGTACGACTATGGGTATTAGAATATGAATGGGTGTGTAAGTAATAACAGAAGGATTTGAGTCTATTTTTTTTGTAGATAATGTATATAAGGTGTAGGGATATGGAAAACACGGTTTGTTGGATAAGGGATATTTTAACTGGTGGCAAGTCAATCGTCTTAGTTAATTACATGTACAATATGGCGTTGCTAAGCAAAGACTCGACTCAACTTGAGCTAACTACAAAATAAAAGAAACATAGATAAATAAAAAGTATGGCATGGTAGTTCGTATGTTTTTTCGCTTTTCTTTTTCCAATTTTGTTTTTGTTTCTCTTGATTTTTCGATTTATTTATTTATTTATTTATTATTTTTTTTGCATACACTCTTGCCCTACCCTCCAAAATAAAACATCAAGGGGGCTCGGTTCTCCCCTTACACTTGAGCTTTCACATACATCAAAATAAATACTCGAATTAAGATAATCGAAACATTTGGAGTACTTTAAAACATTAACGTATCTATGGGGAAATAAATGATGTTCTTCCCCATTACTCCAATACAATAGTACTTTACCCATAAGTCTCAATCGTCCCAAAACAATATGTACAAGATATGACTCGACTTAGGAACCATGTAATCAATTAGACAATTAACAAAGGGTTTAAACAAATAACAATAATGCACTAAAGATGAGTGCATACAGGTAGGCTAAGGCGATTTGGGTGAACATTTGAGGGTGGATTGTAAACATATTCTTCCTTTAAGTAAAATGCTTAAAGTTAGAAACGAAAAAGATAGGCTCTGAGGGGTGTAGTAGGGGTATCGTGTATTAAAAATGAGTACATTGCAAAGGTGTGGGAGAATTACTTGACCAATGAAGTCAATGTAATTATATTACAGGCTTAAAACATGGGTTATATGTTGATATAAGCAATGTCTAAAAACATTATTTATATTTTTCAATATCTCTATGTTTTGAAAATCACAAAATATAAACTCATTAAACTAGAGATTATGACGTAAACATGTATTTAGTTGTAAATATTCATTTCAACAACTTAATCACTTAAGGTATGAATAAACAAAGTGTTTAATGCACTATATGATCAAAGGAACATTTTCTTAATCACTTGATTTTTATAAAATGGCACAAAACATTTTATATATTTTATAAAACATTTTTAGAATTAAAAAAATATGTTTAATTCATTATAAATGTATGAATTCAAATTTTTAACCAAAAATGATAGAAATGAACCAGAAAAACCTTCCCCACAAAAGGACAAACAAATCCAACGTTCTGGAGGGCGGCCCCCTTAATTTACTAGGCGGCCCCCTTAAAATTAAGGGGACCGGCCACACTTCAGAACAATGTTTTTATCCCTATAAATACTGGTTCATTCCACAGATTTTTCTCACCTTTTGCACCCCAAAACTTCTATTCTAGATCTCATTTCTATTCTCCAAAAATCCTTTGATCATATATACATAAACCCTTGTTTCAAAAGTGATCCAAGCCTCAACCTTTCAAGTGCAAGAGAAGAATACTTCAATCTACCAAGAGAAGAAGTATTAAAACTTGTTGTGATCTCCACATCTAAGTTGATTAGAGATTCATCTATTATATCCATTTATTTGTGTAACTAGTAGTGAATATTTGGTAGAAGATAGATTAGTAGATAGTTGTGTAAAAGATAGGTGTGAAAAAGATAGTTGTAAAGTAAATACTTGTGAAGAAGATAGTTGTGAAGTAAATACTTATGAAGTAGATAGTTGTGAAGATAGATAGGTGTGAAGAAGTTGTGTAGAAGGTGTGAATAAGGTGTGGCTAAGTTGTGGTGTGAACATTGGTGTGTAAGGTTTTCTCCGTCATAAGGGAGCTTGTTGACATAGTGAAGAAAACTCTCGAATTAGGTACTCGGGGAGTGGAGTAGGGCTAGGAAGGTGTCCTTGTAGCCGAACCACTGTAAATCTCTTGTCTCGCGGTTCGATCTTTCCATCTCTTACTTATTTCCTTACTTACATCATAATTGCTATAGTGTGTGTGTGTATATATATATATATATATATATATATATATATATATAGTTGTTCATATTGTGCAAGACTTGAGTTTACATAATATCGAATCTAAAGTTTTAGAAGTTAACAAAACGTACAAACAAAGTTTTTCATACTAAATTAAAAATACGTAAAACTATTCAA